>CM065924.1:13748659-13964605 GCA_033439105.1 Magallana nippona | reverse complement strand
AAATTGATCTGGCAAGCAATTTAAGAAAGATATGAATTATACTTATTTTGCACAATCATTTCAGTTCAGAACATACGGTAGGGAAATTTAACAGGTTTGTTTTTTAGCAGTTTTCAGAAGATATAGATAGAAATATCAGATTTGTGATATAACAAAAACACTAATTAAAAAAATGCTTTATATCACTTCATTCAAGGTGCCGTGCATTTTTTTCTTTGTACATCAATTCTTTATCAACAACATTTATTGTTCCACCTATGGGTACAAACTGTACTTTAAATACGCTAAACATATATCTTTGTGAACTTGAGTCAAAATATATAATCGAAATATATAAAAGATACGTTTTGTTTTATGACGGCATAGTCGTTGTTTTGATTAGGACATTTCTGCATATAGATTTATAACACATAACCATCCGTCCGATAAAATGCAACATCAGACACTCACTTCACGCGGTGTTAATAACACAGTAAAGTGATATATTTGTTCGAAACATTAAATTTGATTTACGTGAAATTCACGTAACAATTTTCCTCATTTTAAATATATGGGTGCTTTTCGTGTTTAAGATCACAGCAGTTGGTGAAGCTAATATTTGAGGATTTCAAATAAATTTGGGGTTTTTACTAAGCATTCTAATCATTTCTAAGAAATAGTGGAATCTGGTCATAAAAGAACTAACTGCTCAATACTTTCCTCTCTTTGAAAACTATGCGTTCATTGCAATCAGTGAAATAATCAAGAAAATAACGCAGTCAAAAGGCAATCACAAAATGTATAGAGAATATAGTGTAAATGAAATTTATGATACATCATGTAATTCTTTGATGAGGAATAGTTATGGAGCTTTGAAATAAAAGTATTTCCTCTCTAGAATTTACCAATTAATTCATGGCCTACTCTTAGCTTGGGTTCACCGACAAGCCAATTAAAACTTTTATGTTCGTAATGTAGGTCAATTTTCCATGTGCAAGCACTGGCTAAAGAACGGTTAACAGTAAAAAGGTAGGTTACAATTTAATGTTTGCTAAACATAATTGTTCAAATGAAATATGCGATTACAATGTATCTACATTTTTATGTTCACTATGAAGCAAATGCAAAATGCACTGCACATTTGAGAATTTAGTTCACACTTACGTAATTACTTACATGTGTGTCAAAACCAGTGTACTGTGATAAAGCAATTCGGTCATTCTTCATATAAAAAAGTGTGTCCTAATGTTTGTTGTTTTTACAATATTAATATCCATGTAATAAGCGAGTTTTGGTTTACTTCAACACACTTAAATATGTCACGGTCATTCAATATCTTAGAAATAAATACAGGTCTAATCAAATCTAATCTAATCTATACCGGTGTTGTCTAAATATTACCGTTATTGAAAAGCATATATCTGTTTTATTCAAGAAGCAAGGTAATTTCAATCTATCCTAGTTTATTCAATAACCAACATTGACATCAAATCAAACTTTTTTAAAATTTGAAGAAACTTCAGAGTAGTTTTGATGCTAACGATATTGTACTAGTATTCTTAACATGAATTTTTCTGTTTTAGTGTAGATAATTATAGTACATATTCGTTATGGTAGGTAGTGAAATCGAATTAATATCGTATCAAAACAACGATTTTTGGTCGATATTGATTTTGCCTTAAAGCCTCAAAGGCATTTAAACATGAGCGATATACAGATGTACAAATAAGTGAAATTGAGTTTAGCTAGACTAAAAATGAAAAAATTTAGCTGAAATGTCTTTATGGCATTACAATAAACAATGTCAAGGCTACCCTATTTGCCTTGTTCCCAATATGCCATACATCCTCCCTGGCGCCAAACTATCACATGATAAGATCAAGTACTCATTTATCAAAATATATCCAGTTTACATCGACCATTCAGAGCGATTAGATAACTTAAAATTAATTTGTTTTATTGTATACATGTATATAGCAAT
Source organism: Magallana nippona (assembly GCA_033439105.1). NCBI lineage: Eukaryota > Metazoa > Mollusca > Bivalvia > Ostreida > Ostreidae > Magallana > Magallana nippona. The sequence continues at coordinate 13,962,645 of CM065924.1, read as the reverse complement.
TACTATTTGCAAGTGATATTTTGAAAATCGCTTCTCTGCGTTTTCTATATATATATATATATATATATATATATATATATATATATATATATATATATATATATATAATTGGATTAGGCCTTACATTTCTCCCAGATATAATTGACTTAAGTGAGATGACTAAATGGACTTTTCGCTCGATATATGTAGCATATGTGACCGATGAATCGTATATTGTATCGCTCGGAAAAATTCTGTTCATATTTTAATTTTCATGTGCGTAAAAATATCAACCATTATGTGTTATTTTAAATTTAATACCTCACACGATTTAAAGTAGTAAACTGTTTGGTTGTTAAATTGGTTGGTAAACATGTTTAACAGGCACAATAATTTCAATTTGAGTTTACATGCATTTGAAGTAAACATGTAAAATATCGTCCAGTAATTTTTCATGAAATCCACCCAATAAAAACATCTTTAAAAAGCTATTAAGATAAATTCGTTTTGCTGTTTAGTATTTATTTTCTCAGACTGTATTTTCTTTTATTTTCTAGCATATTTTCGTAATGTAACATAACAATTAAGATATTTCATAGTTTTTCATAGTATCTTTATATACCGATATATTTCCTAGAGTTTGGAGTTTATGGTACGTTTTTTCACCAATTGACTCTTTGCTTTATCAACTACTGCGGATGTACAAAATACATGATATCTAGGAATCGTTAAGTTGATGTATATTAATATTTATTTGCTGATTCGTTTCTAGTTATAGCATGCAACAAGTCACACCATGCGTATATGGCAGACACTTAATGCACCAGTTTTACTGCACAGCAGATCTAGATACAAGGAATTGGACAACTTTATAAACGATGCGAAAAAAAATGACACGATAGAATACATTCATTGTAGTTCTCGTAACACTTAGAATATTTCATATGTAATTTCAAGTAGAATGATGTCAAATGAAGTCTTAATCAGAAAAGTTTATCACATTTCATTTTTTAAAAGGTTAAGGTTAAAGATTATGGCCATAACCTCAATGAACATATTGTAACTCCACAACGTTTGGAAAATCATCCATTAATGTCATCTTATCAAATCATGCACAATTAAAATTGAAATTGAACCCAGTTTCAGAAGTAGAAAATAACTACCACAGTCAGTAGCCGTGTTAAAAAAAATCCTAACGGATCTCAACACGTTTTCAGATTGGTTTGAGTTGCTTAGATGACTGCACGATTTTGTCCGTCGTCGTAAGTGGTTTGTCGGTCGCTAACAATTTTCAACTTTTATGTGACAAAATGTTAAGTGTTATTTGCAAAGGAAATTTCATAATCCTCAAGTGGTAATTAATTCCGGTGGAAACCGTTAGTATGCAATTATGGAATTATTATTGGAAATTATGCAATTTTCAAAATACCTTCATTTTTCTCCTGACCATGGCTATTAAGCAGACAAACACATGACATGTTTTTGATAAGCAAAGGTGTTTTCTCATAAATTTATTTTAATATTCATGACCCTAGTTTTAGGGGTTCTGTAGTTATGGCATTACACTTTTGGAATTATCCCAATTTGTTGGCACGAAAACCTTGTAAATTGCACTTAAATTACTCTTCCGAATTCAATTGATATTGATTTTGTGTTAAAAAATAATCTTTCCCAGTATTTAATTTTACCCATTGTTTGGTTGATTACATCTTTTTCAAATAGGTCTATCATTTGGTCTTTATAGTGGTTCTCTTTTTTAATCGTTGTACTTATATTTTGATTAATTTTCAGCAATTATTTCTTGGAAAGGAGAACAGATAGAATGCTAGCTGAAGTAAAGTTCTTGGTGGCAGATTGCATTGTCTGTGCACTTGCATTATGCGTATCCATCAGCATAGGGCTTTACTACGCCTGCTCTGGAGGTCGTCAAGTAACGACCGCAGAATATCATCTTGGAAACCGAAACTTAGATTTCCTACCAGTAATGTTCTCCTTGATGGTGACGTCACAATCGTCTATTTTGATTCTGGGGGCACCGGCTGAGACCTATCTTTATGGTTTCCTGGCAACGTTCGTTGGTTTTGGATTCTGGTTTGCTTACTGGTTAGGTGCCAGGATAATTATTCCTATTGTCCATCCAATAAGAATAACCAGCGTTAATGAAGTAAGATATTGGTTTTTCATACCAAAGCTGAATAATGATAATGAAATAAACGTTATTATTATAAATTCGTATTTTTCTTAAGCATATGGTCGATTACTGTCACATGGCCGTGCTATAAATTCTGTTAAAAACCTTACTACAGTGTATACTAAATATAGAAAAGAAATAAGCCTCACTTTACTGATTTTTGCAAGCGCGACAATGTGATGTCATAATAGCGAAATCAACGACCATGATGAACCGAATATTAATTTTACTGTTATAATCTTGAAGAGAATTACTTCTTTTATTAATTATAATAAAACAATTATAGCATTTTGATTTTGGTCAATACATGGTTTTATAGACCTGGTGAAAGTATATCAACCTCGTACTTCGTCCTCAGTCGATGTACTCTAATCAACTCTATAAAACCATGCACTCACCTCATCAAAAGGCTATAATTGTATAATATGACTGATTCCAAAAGTAGTTTTTAAGGTTCATAATTCAACTGTTAACTAATCTAAAACTTAGTTATAATAACAACGATATTCTAAAACAGTTATGACTAATAATTAAAATCATTAGTTTATCTGCAGGAGAACACAAATATTATTAATAACCAGGTAAGATAACCCCAGCTTTCGAATAAGATTCCCTGGTGGGCATTGTGCCTTATAAATAATTGAATACATACAGGAATAAATCTAATAGCTACAGCTAATCTAATAGCTAGCATAAACTGGGTTGGACAGTTTACGCTTTATAAATCAAGTGGTAGCTATACGATTTATGTTTATAATTCAATTCTCTATTCTGAAGAACAGACATAGACACGAGTTAGCTTTATAGTTAACAATAAATTGTACAAATATAAACGTAACGTCATGCAAAATGATACGTTTTTAAGTGCGAACGATTGTGGCGTTAAAAGTAGTGTTATAAACTAGCATATAAAATATGATATTTTAAACATACTTCCTTGTTGGCGGACATTTTCTTCAGAAAACAAAGCTGACATAGCTGTATAGCGACGGACATACATGAAATACAATTTTCCCGAAATCTTAAGGCGGCGGACATATGGTAATGACTTTTGGAAATTGAAATTGGCGGACATTCGTGATGGCGGGCATTACGTGACGATTTTTACGAAAATGTGGCGGACATTTTTGTGACAGCGGACATAACGTGACGGCGGACATAACGTGACTCAACAATTATGTATTAAATAGAATTTCCTTTTTTATTTGTAGTACTTTGAACTGCGATACAAAAACAACCGTGTACGCATTCTAACAACTATCCTTTCTTTCATATTTTGGGTAAGTACAATGTAGCTTTATCATTAATCGAATAGGTCAATAGCATTACATGATCTGGGTTTTTTTTTTTAATTGATATTGAAATAAATGTTTTGGCAATGGTCCTATTTTGTTTTATTTTGAGTTTGTTTTGGTTTCTAATAAAAAAAAAAAACCTCATTCATTAGCATTCTTTATTGAAGTTTTCTTCAAACGTACATTAACAAATTTTCAAACTCTAAAAACTCCAAAAATTACAAAAATATCAACACCTTTGTTGAAATGACCATATAATAATATTCTATAACTTAAAGAAAATCAAACATATCAGATATGATTGCTTGATTATGAAGGAATACATGTAATGATTCATTTTGAACCATTTTGAACTAGAAAAATATGTATTGCTAGATATCAATAAAAGTGAAAAAAAAAAAGCAAATTCACATAACTGATAACATATCAGAATCCAGCCATTTTCAACCTTAAAAACTATTTTGAAGAGTTATCTTCCCTTGATGAAAAGAAGAAAATGCTCATTTTGTCAAAATATCGGCGGTAAATGATTCATTTTATTTCATATTTTGAAAATTAGAGAGTTTATGCATATACGAGCGGCGTTCAATAAATCATGTCATTGTTGTTACAAATGTAACACAATTAGATATTTTTTGCTATTTTTTTAATGGTTACCTTTAAAATACTCTCCTTTAACAGACACATCATAATTTCAACTGATTTATCCAAGCTTTGAATGCATATAATTATTTTTGGCAATGGTATTCATGTACTGATAAATGGCCAAAGCATTTCTTGAAGCATATCTTCTTCCTGACAAGTGCTTTCGTACTTTGGAAAAAAAGAAAAAAGTCACAGAGACAAGTCGGGTGAATAGGTAGATTGGGGCAAAACATGTACCTTTTCTTTTTCCAAAAATGACCTCACAATCTGGGATTTATGTGCTGGGGCGTTGTCATGAAGAAGTCGAATGTTGCGAATTTGGTATTTTCCTTTCTTAATGTTTTTTAACTTTCTTCAGCACATAATTTTTGTATGTCCGGTAATTGATCGGGCTTTTGGAATAGCAACTTGAACTAAAAGGCCTTCACTATTACAGAAAATTGTGTATAATACTTTCTTTGTACTTTGGAATCGTTTTGCTATCATAGGGAGTTTTGCCTTTTTAGTCAACCACATCTTGTTATCAATTTTTTTCTGAGGATCAAAAACAATGTATCCATGTTTCATCACCTGTAACAATTTCCAATAAACGTCGTCCATTGCAATTTTTGTAGATTTTAAGTAGTTTTCTAAACATTTCAATCCGCATTCGTTTTCGTTTTTCTGTTAATAGATATGGTATCCATCTTTCGCTTACCTTTAGGAGGCCAAGGTGTTTCTTTAAGATTGTAAATACTATCTCCGATGAAATGCCTACTAAATTTTTTATTTGTTTAATGGTTAATCGACCGTCATTAGTAATGATGAAAAATGACAATAACAAACTGTCAACCATCTCAAAAATCCATAAAACGAAATACAAATTCAAAGTAGAGCAACACGGACCTCTAAAAAGATTGAGGCGGGATCAGGTGCCGCCTAGGAGAAGTAAGCATGCCCTGCTGACCCGCCGTGTGCTCATTGTCACAATTGGGCATGTCATGATCGAGGTAAATGTCATAAAGGGAAAAAACGAAACGTTGATGATTTGGTTTGTTTGTGATGGTCAATATACAAACCTTGAGCAAACACGGACCTCCGTTACATTGAAGGTGGGATCAGGTGCCTTAGGAGGAGTAAGCATCCCCTTCCGACAGGTTGCACCCGCCGTATGCTCATGGTCAAGATCATGAAAAACGGAAGAAACCGTAGTCAGTCCGGTGTATAAATAATGGTCTACCAAGTATGAAAAACGTCAGTCAGCATGTGTCTAAATGAAATATTGTACTTGCTGACAAGGTCATTGTATCGACCATAGAACTTGCGTAAAGATATCGGTTATTTTTGCAAGCATTGCATATGTGGAAGCCGTACGATGTGCTCCAAGACGTTGCTTATTCTTAAGGTCTGTTTAGCCATTTTTGAATTTGCTGTCTCACCTGTAAACTTGTCTCAATGTCATACCCTTGTTTCCATACAGTTCTTTGAAAAAAAAAATCGAGTCTTTACCTAGTCTGACACATGATTATGTAGCCTCTAATTTCAGCTTTATTGGATGATGACTTATCAGTCATTTTTTCATACAGTGTGTCGAGATGGGGTTATATATATATATATATATATATATATATATATATATATATATATATATATATATATATACATATACACCAGCTTCTTAAAGGAGTATTCGATGAAACGTGGTCAGATAAACGGCCATAAATACAATATGAACCAAATCATGAAAAAAATTCAAATGTCAATTGAACCCTGTATTTTATGGAATCTGATTAGTGTAATTATTTATTGAACGCCCCTCATATTTACTAAAATTTATGAAGTTCAAAATATTTTATCTTAATAAAATACGCACTATCAATAGACTTATAAAAATTCAAGGTGCAATTAATTTGAAAATAATCAAAATTTAGAAAGTTTCTTTGGTTGAGTATTTTTATTTGATAACACCTTAAGAATGATACCAAAATTAAAAATATCGGACCATTCAATTATTAGCATTAATTATAAATACCTTAAATCTGTTCAGATTATTTTACTAATGTTATATTTTACGTTTCAGTTTATATATCTAGGTATTGTTACATACGGTGTTTCTACAGCCATAGAATCAGGCATGTATAATATGTTATATCTTTCTTAAGAATTGCCTAATTTGTATTGCATATTTAGTTCATGATTCACAGTTTGCAGATAAGTTAAAAAAAAATAAGTATTAACATACCAATTCTCATATTAACATCATTATTCGTACTTTTGATTTTTTAACAAGTCTGTTGTTATTTTTGTTGAACAATTTTTGATAAACCGTGAGACTTTTAAAAAATTGTATTGCTAGTTGAATTTGTACTGCCAGATTACAGCATTTTATTAGTGCAAAAAGGTCACCTTATTAATTAAGACAATGAAATTAAGACCCTTTTTATAATTATTTAAATCAATTTATTTTAGATAGAATTAGTTTGAATTTGCCATGTGATGTCATGATTCATTCCAAAAATATAGAGGGAAATTGCAAATTATAGATGAATCGTGCACTTATCTGTAATTTGCATTTTCAGTACAGAAATGCCATGAGAAATGCACTGCAGCGCGAAAAGAAGAATATTTACCACACATTTTTGTGTTTATTATGTGTAAAAATAATAATTAAAAAAAAGTAGTCTCAATATCTTACGTTTATGATGCAACTTATCATATAATATATTCATCATGCTATTTTATTTCATTCCCAATTATAACATTACCTTTTGATGTAATAATGATATAATGCTTTGTATCAGTTCTTTTGATTTAGATATAAGCTAGGTGAATCTCAGTGCATGTTGTGTTTTGGGTATTAAAATTTCGTGTCTTTAATTTTAGTTTTGGGAGTACCAGTTTGGCTATGTGTGGTGGTTGTGTCTGTTTGTAGTATGATTTATACCGCTATTGTGAGTATATTCTGAAGCATTCTTTTTTTATACACGACCGCACTTTCTCTATGGTTTGCTAACATTATTACCAGAAACATTTGCTGGTATGACCTACATATTTCTACAAATAATTTTGGAACATTTATTGCAATTGTTCTTTATACAATCATTTGACTTATTCCTAATTTAAATATCATATTTGCTAGTCGTTTGACATTTGTGTATGAGCAATTTGAATATACTTAAATGTAAAATGATATTCAACTTGGAAGAAGCATTGACAAAGCTGTGTTTGTAACGGCTGTTTATTTAAAACTTATTTTGAGAATTTCTCAATGCACTTGTGTAAATTTATTTTGATGTTTTAGTTATTTTAGTAATTTAAAACAATATCCGAAGAAACCATAAAACCATTTAATCAGTTATGTAAGAAAACAATCATATTTTCATTACTTTTCAAAAAACGTATATTACGAAAATTTGTATATACATTCCCTACAATTCAACAACTCCATTGTGAATGATTTCTTTTCCTGCATAAATACAATTTGAGTGACACCACACATGTATACAATGACCATTATCAAGGTACGAAACAGTTTTTTTGTACTGTGAAATTATTAAATTCGTCGGGACAAATTTCAATTCATTTAAATACTGGATTGGCTATGATTTCATGGATTCACTTGTACGAATACTAAAATCAAATATTTCTATGTTTTTGTCATTACGTTGTACATGTATCTTAAAAATCATTAAAAAAAACAATTGAAATTATTACTCTACAAAAATGCCGATAATGTAGTAGAGACAATGATATACTTTATTAATTATTTTTTTTAAAGGGAGGCATAAAGGCCGTAATCTGGACCGATGTTATACAGTACTGGATCATGTTCGCCTCAGTATTAGCGATCCTAATACAGGTATAATGTACTTGGTAATTTGTTGTTTTTTTTGGGGGGGGGTCTTAGAAAATTATGTCTTAAGAGAGCTTTTCTGGTCTTAAATTACCTGTTGTCCGTTCATATATTGCTCTCAGCGTTGCTATCCTTTCAGATTTTCATCTCTTTTCAATACCCACTAAACCGTTTTCTGGCACAAAATCTATTTTAAGTGTGCCGGTCTTTCAAGTTTGTTAAAACGAAGTGGGTCTTCAAAGCGGCGATAATCCAAAATATATCAACTTTTAACAAAACTTTTACGTAAGATTCTTTTCATGTATGGTAGACTATATGTTTTTTGCAAGCCATATCCCCGTGGGTCTTTCATGAAGAAATACAATGGTGCTCATTTATAGAAAAGATGGTATGTAGTGTGAAACAGTTTAAAGTTCATGAACACCATGACCCCTTTGAGGCAGAGAGGACTACAAATTTTAAGATATGTCTATGATACATAAACAGATATAACATTTCAGGTCAGGATGGTCTATTCTAGTTTTTCTTAATTTGATTTTACAAAAAGCTTAGTTCTACTTTTTAAACCATGATTAGTAGAATTCAACATAAACTAGAAATAAAAATTATATGAGGTGGAAATCAACAGCTAAGAACGAAAGTGGTGAATAGAAAATAGGGATTGCAGATTTCTTTGTATGGTAGGGAAACAAATAAGAGACGTGTTTGTTAATATTTAAAAATCATTTAAAAAATGAGTTTAAAATATTGTTTTTTCTCCTATAATTATATAAAGATTGAATTGAAAAAAAGTATGTAAAGAAAGGCTTTTGTTTATTTATCTGGGATACAAGAGTTTGTATACATACAAGTAATCATACGAAAACCACCTTTTACAGTCAAATGATTCCTTTTTACTCATATTTACAGTATTTTTCAATTATTGTTTGTACAATTAAAATTATTAAAATGTTTAAATAATTCTGATCATGCACATTCTGTTCATGTCGTAACAGTATACGTCAAGTATGGTTTTCCAGTAATGCGATTATAATTAACTCACACCTTAAAATAATTGCGTGATGTTATATAACACGTCCATTTCAGGCCATGTGCTTATTGTGAAATTTTTAAATACATGTAAATAAAATTTGATATATATTTTAATTTATCAAATATAAAAAAAAATGAAAAAAAAATGAATAATCAAGAAGGTCATATCACACCCTTTTTTCTGCAGAATTAAGAATATGCGTTTAAAAGGAAATATGATCAGTACGAAGAAGTATGAAAATAACTTACTAAAACATTTAAAGGAACTCTTTATCATTGATAGAAATTAAAGATACTTTAACCAGAGAGAAGTGCTTTAGCCATATTTGCTGAGTCAAGCGATGTAGCCCCCTGGTCTTTTAGTTTCAATGATATTTATTAATGTACGTTTTCTGTAATTTTGTACTTTATGTGGTCTTTCTGTAAAACAGGGGTCACTGAAGGTCGGGGGCGGGTCTGAGGTGATCCGTATCAACTCAGACGGAAAGAGGCTGGATATTTGGAAGTATGCATGAAATCATGATACAATTATATATTTTATGTGGATATTCAAGACCATTTCATTTGAAAATATAATAGTTAATTAAATGAATAAACATTAATTATTCCAAATGTATTTTTTTTCTTCAAATTATAATTACATTGTAAATAACAAGTAAATGAACAAATTAACATGAATTAATGTTCACAAGTAATTTGATATGTAGAGTATTCCATTCAAATCGAATTTTCTTCAAGCTAAACTTGCTGGAAGGTAAATTGTGTACATGCATCGAAGTCAATTGTCGTACTTTAGTATGACTTTGTCCTTTACAGTTTTAGTCTCGATCCAACCCATCGGTACACTATTTGGAGCGTTGTGATAGGAAACACCGCCAAGATTGGCTTTTTCCCCCTCGCTCAGTCCTCAGTACAGAGAATTGGATGTATGCCTACAATGAAAGATACATACAGGTTACTAATAATATGTCAATTTTTCATGAAGAGGATACGGGAGAAATTTGCGACGAAAAATGTCCTGTTTTGTAACGTGCTACATGCTATTGTTAATACAAATATAATTTTTTAAACATTATATAATTATAAGTGAAAACTTATTAAGTCAAAACATTTCGTCATGAGAAGAGAGAGAGAGAGAGAGAGAGAGAGAGAGAGAGAGAGAGAAAGAGAGAGAGAGAGTTTTGCGTATTAATTACTAGTGCAAAGTTTTACACGCGATATAGGGAGGGGGTGTGGACTATTGGAGCTATCTTTAAGAATCTATTATATTTAATTTGGCAGGATGTTTTATATCGTGGCACCCTTGATGTGTTTCACTTTTTTATTGGCGGGAAGTATGGGCCTTGTATCATACGCCTATTTTGTTAAAGTAAGATGCGATCCTTTGGCATCAAAGTTTATCAAAAACCCAAATCAGGTATGTCACAATTACTTAAAATAATTAGATTTCTATATGTATGTTCATGATAGAGACAAAATAAAAAGAGATAATAAAAACAATATTTTGTAATTTATTCTGAGTTTTTTGACGAAAATAAATTGTTGCATTTTGTTTAACAATTTGAAATGATTGCACTCTATTTCTTAAAATATAACGACTGTTGCGAAGAATATTCTTCTAGCTTCACTAAAGCTCGTAGATGCACGCTTAGAAATGCATTACCTCTCTGTCAAACAACACATTCGCTCATATGCGTGTTATTTTGTAACATAACATGTATTCTGTTCAAACAAATAATGGGATATTCTAATTTGCAAATATTTGGTCTTTCAGAGATTGGTATTTTCTTTTACCTTAATGTGTATTTTTTGGAAGCTTACATTCATAGCTTTTTACATATATACTCAGATACTACCCACCTTGGTGACGGAGATATTTCAGGACACACCGGGAATGACCGGACTGTTCATTGCTGGACTTCTCTGTGCTTCTTTGAGGTCAATACTTTCATTCTTATATTGTTTATGTAATATTTATGCCGCTAGTTTATCCTTTAAATACGATATTTCACTTTGATCAATTTACCGGACTCTTTTATAATTTATATTTTAATTTATAGATTTAAACGAATATTGTTTTAAAATTAATTTTAAAAATAAATATAGATGCAAAACATTTAAGCAAATACATGTATAGTACATTAAACATAGATCTATTACATTTGACTTTGTATCTTAATTTAAATTAGCGTTTTCAGCAGAATGCAACTTCCGCTAAATCAAGTGCCTTGCATATATGAATAAGAATGTAACATTCAGGAATGCGCTAATTTAAATCCGTGCCATCTTGTTCAAATTCTTTGTTCCCTCAAATATTGTACACGCCAAAGGCTCGGGGATAGAAAAAACACAACTCGTTGGATAAAAATCATATACCATCGCAAATCGTGAGAGATTCTTTTTATCACATGTTTTACAACGCTTTTTGTTAATCTCATTTTTTTCTGTACAAATTATAATTGTGAGCCGCACAACACATTAACTACGAGACGTCAACAACTTTACGCATGGATAAAAGTTCCTTGAAGTTTAACAAACAAAAATTTCATTTTCGAACAATTTCTTTATGAATTCATGAAAAATAAATAAAACAACATTAAATGCTTCACTTTTACAACTCAACTGTATTATTTTTTAGTTTTTCATTATACGTCAATCAACCGGCTAAACCTACGTAATGTTTAATTATGACGTCACGTGGCGTAAGAACACACAGTGTAATATCAAAAATTCATCCCATGAGTGATATCCATCGTATATTGAGATAAACATGTGATAAAATACGTTCACAATATTGGTTTGCTGTTACATCTGTTGTAAATTAAATTAAATTTAATGTAGCCCAACTCTTTGTCTTGTGTTTGATGCCACCATTCTGCTTGTAAATGAGATTGAATATGAAATGTTTCAGTACAGTGTCGAGTGGTTATGCAGTAATATCTTCAATGACTCTACAAGACATCATCAAGATGAAATGGCCAAATCTGTCAGAGAAAAGATCCACTATTGCTTCGAAATTGACAGGTAAATAAACGAATATATAACAGGGAGCTAGAGTTAAGAAGTTTTGCAACGCAAAAGACGCTCACAAACTACTCGTAGTTTACAAATTTTGGATTACTTATTAAAGCTATTCATATTCAAAACAGTTAGTCAACTAAAATATTTAATCGTGGCTATACATTTAAACCTTGTCAAACCAACATCATGAAAAAGAAAATTGGGATACACAAAATATAATTTACATACTTTAATCAAGTTTATACAATTGAGAAATGAGTATCCACTACCTCGGTAATCAACATATTTGATCTATTTGTATGTAATTATGGAATAAGGAATCATTCTTTTAGTATTATGAGGTGATAATTTTGGCCGGGGAGTGGTCAAATCCAATAAAGCCCGAACATTTTAAAATCACTATTTTTTTCATGTAGCACATGCTATGTATTACTACGCGGCGCATCCAATACCGTGTTTCGAATATGCTATAAGACACGCCCATTTTGTGTCGCTCAGCTTTTTATGAAATTATTGGGTTATAGGCTTCAAAATTGATTCGTAATGTTATCACAGACAAAGACAGTTGAAAATGTAAATATTAAGGTAGTCCATCCATAACAATCATATTTCATATTCAATAGATTGCAAGTTTGATCACTATAATCTTAGTGTGATTTTAAGGGGTTTATTAAATAATTAAGATTCATCTTTGAAATTTAAAAAAAAAAATTGAATATTACCAAATTTATTACATATTAAAGTTAACATTGAAGTCTATGGGAAATATGCATTTTTTAATTATATCTTTTTAATAGAAGAAATTTTCTCACAAATCTCTTGGTAAAAGGTTGCAAAAGCTCTCCCTTTCATTGAAAATGCCCAAAAAATTCATAATTTACCATACATATTTTGAGAACACGATTTTTCCTAATTTTTATAAAGGGCAGACAACTCTGTAAAAAAAATTCAATTGCAAAAAGTTCATTCAATTGACTGCATACATACTCGCAAGTTTGGTTTATGTCAGCCTCATAATAATTTTGAAATAAGTATTTAATGTTGCTCAGATCAATCAAAATTGTTAAACTCCCCTCAGTTATGGATGGATACCTTAAGATATCATTAGATTTATTACATTAAACATTAAATCAAAATGGATTATACAGAGTTAGCGAAAAGTTTACATTGAACATAAATGAAAAAGGAAGGGCGTGCATGTTACATGTTTCAATTTCTTTGTTTGATACCCAAGTCTGTTTTCAGTGCTTGTTATTTCAATTTCAACCACTGTGATGGCATTAGTGCTTGCAAACGTCAAAGGAACTCTGCTTAAGGTACGAGTTTTATTGATAGAATTAAAGTTAAAAATATACTTGTACGTTGAAAGTGTCCACTGTATCGCTTTGAAAATTCTTCTTCTCGTAACTGATTGATCAAAGTAATTCTTAGAGAAAATCTTACTATGTGACGCAATATAAATCTATGAATTAATTGCTAGAATCATTGGCTCTACTATTGTACATTCAAATGTAACAAAGTGAGGAAGCACAATTCATTCGCCGATCGTTTGACAATAAACTTGAACATTGTTGGGGTCTTTATATGAGATACAAACAACGTTAACATAAACTTTATCTCTTAATGAACATTTTGCAATAATTCTAAAACTAACATAAAGCTGTCCCTAGTGAAAAACAATGATGTGGAAAGAAACCCTAAGAAATTCAAATTACGAAAGCTTTACATTTACATATGGACGTCGAAACATTAGGGGGGGGGGGGGGTCTAGAAATTTTGTGTGAAAAGGAAAGAGCAGAATGAAAACAGTTAGGCCGATTTTAAGATCAGTAACTTTGGGTTTCTCTTTTTCATCATTTGCCTTGCATGGTATTCACTGCTATAAATATACTAGCTATAGTATGATTTGCGACAAAGAGCAATACAAAATGCTGTATTTCTTTAGGATATGAATATTTCTATATTATATGAATACATATAACTTTGAACTTTAAGAGAATAAAAGTTGAGACTATATAAAATCAATCGCCGCAGATGTATTAAATAGTGCATGCTCTGCAAACATTTCATTGATGATGTTTTTCCGATAGCGTCACAATCAACTCAGTCTGCTACGTCATGCAAAAAAATACACACAGCCGGTGTTAAAACTTTCTGATTGGTCAACTTGTCTTCTTAGGCGGAGTTATTTATGCACGCTTACGCAATGCCAGAGCTTATGGATATCTCAGAACAATTTCTCACACCATTGACTCTCCCCTTGTGTTTATATTATATGCCAAACTTTCTTTGTTTCTCTCTTTGTCTTTCTCACACTCACTGTAAGAGGACGATAAGCCACGGTCCAGAGTACACATAGTTCTCTCCAAGATGGGAGAGGAGCGTACATGTTGGCCGTGGTTTGCGACGATGGCGTTAAACAAGATGTAAAGTTGCATGTACTCCGCGTTCATTTCATGTATATTTAAGAAATAAGGTATCATTTTTGTATGCATATCGGGTTATAAATACGGGTTGGTCACGTGATCAAATCCTAAAGCCCGAATTAAGCAACAGCAGCCAATCAGCGGAAAACTGAATCCACCAATAAAAAAGTTTGTGGTTTAGAAGCAGGTATTGTTTATGCATGACATAGCTGACAGACTTGAACGCGACGCTATTGAAAAACCAAACCAAAGCCGTTCTGATAATATCAACTGTTTTTCGAATAATTGGTATAGCTCTAATTCATTTTTTATTTTACTTTAGCTAGCCCAAATGGTAATGACAATACCTACGGCTCCATATACAGGGATTACCCTCTACAGTATCTTTTGTACATCTGCCACTTCATCGGTAAGTTAAACTTATAAACATTTTGTCAATGTGTGTATAAACTCTTCCATAATACATAGTAAAATAAACAGACTAAGATTTAATGGCATTCCTTTTTCGCACTTACGAAATACGGTGGCTGTATACACTTACGGAATATGGATTTCTGCTGTCAGCTTGGCACTCTTATCTATGCCAGTCGTTATACATATTTTCCAACCCTTGTATTCGCCTGATGATTCCAATCATCTTCAGATGGTATCCAGTCTTCATCGGATGTTTCGACCCTGGACCGTGACATTCTTCAGTTGGTGGGTCAGCAGTGGTGGCCAATCCACTTCACGATGGATCCCAAATGTCAGCACAGATCATCACTACGGTGCCATATTTAGCACGATGACCTCTCTGTCCCTTCTCTCAGTCTTCTTATTGGTTTCTTGCATGCTCTTCCTGATAATTCTATTCTTAAGAGCAGCTTCCACACCGATCGTGCTGGGAACCCTCTGCAACCGACCTCGACGGGAGACAGCCAAGCACATCATTCTTTGCCCTTGCAATCTGCAATGAAAAGCCTTTTCTCTCATGTGTCCTCACAATTTTGTTCCCATGGCACGATCAGTTCTAATGAGACCAATTCTTCGACTGCTGAGAGACTAACACTGCGTCTGGTCGTAGGTTAGTTTCCACGATATTAGGGAAAACTAACTGCCTATCTAGATCCATTCTGAGCTGCCCTCTGTCCAGCAATGATTTACTTCTTGCCGTTCTTGTGTCAGTTGATTCATCCTGTATCACAAATTGTATGTCCTTGCTTCGTGTCGGATGGTAGTCTCTTTTCCCTTTCCAACTCCCGGAGGACTTTGTCATGTCGCCATCTATATCTCCCTTGAGTCAGAGCTACTTAGCATCGTGATAGAATATGCGCCATGACATCTTTCTTTCCGCACCGCTTAAAGTTTGGGTCTTAATTGTTTAATCCCCACTGTTGCAAGTTTGCAGGAGATGGGAGTGTGTCATACACTGTCTTCAGTATGATTGACATTCTAAACTGGTCTTCTCTCCACAGTTCTGTCCATGTTTACTCCTGCTCTGATAATTAAGTCCAACTGTCCCACTTCATCCAGCCTCCGCCCCCGCCCCCCCCCCCCCCCCCCCCCCGTTTCCCAGGTTCCAATGCTCTTGCTTTCTATGACCTTCCTTTGTGCGCCTTACTTCAGTCTGAATCATAGTGCGCCTCTCTGCTGCTGATGCTTTTGACCGCTGCTGGAAATGTGACATTCCCACGCCTTGTCGTCCAGTGCTTGTGCTCCCCTACCGGTGAAACCCAAAGATGATGAAGATATTAATTTTAAACGACTTGTTTTCATTACTAATAGGGTTTTTCTTTTATAAAATTTAAACCAAATTATCTCCAGACCTTTTAAGCACATAAACAATTGGTTGGGGTGCCGGTAGGGAACATGTAGTGATTACGCAACACTCGGAATGCTTGTGATTTATATATTCACATAACTAATGAAGACTTTGTATCTTTAGGGAGCTATCGCTGGAGGTATCGTTTCTATGATGTTCTATCTGTGGATGGCAGTTGGTAATATTGTTGTCAGTCCCCCCAGTGTGGAGAAAAAACTGGCGCCAGCTCCACTAGACATGTGTTTCTTGAACAGTTCTTTGGTATCTTACTCTGAACCTTACAACATATCAAGCTATAGCAGTGATGTATCAAAACCGGATCAATCTTCAATGTAGGTCCATCCGCAATGTGATTAAAACTCTCCCCCTTCTCCTCAATCGTCAGTGTCTCACAGGTATCGATAGGATTGATGCCATCTTCACACGACCTTTACTTCTGACCAACCAGGGAAGGGCTTTCACTGCTTAAGAATATCTATTGGAACTCTTCAAAAGGAGACAGAAAATTTTATTCATGCTTGTTTTCTATGTAACCTCCTGTATTGAAGAGTTAATCCTCCCAAAAACTGATAAAAGCGTGTCTGTGATTGGTTTAGGTATTTTTAGGTTGTATGCAAATGTGGAGATCGTGTGAAGATGACCTCTTATCGATACCTGTTAGACACTGACGTGTGTAAGGAGAAGGTGGTGGGGGGGGGGGGGGGGTATTAGACTGGTCCATACGTTGTGAACATATTGTTCGGTTTTTAACGTGATGAAACCCGGTTTAAAATTTAGCTTTCCATACATAATAATTATATTCATCCATCTGTCGACGGATTCAACATTTCTTGTTATTACTGCAGGGAAGGCTTCAATCAGATCTATGGCATGTCCTTCCAGTGGTTTGATTTCATCGCTATTATCCTCGTCTTTGTCGTTGGGTTGATAACCAGCAAAATTGTCGGTACGCGGTGTTTCGCATCTTTTTTGCTTTTTCAATGGGCCAACAATTCTCTGTTTTCAGCCTTAATCAGTAAGTTTCTCACTAAGGTTCGCCGAAAGAAGAGGACGTCGATGCTAGATATGTTTTGTGCTTTACGGAACAATTTTTCCCATACCTTCCAGAAAAAATGAAACATATACTTTCTTGTCGATCAACAATTCCAAAGGTAACATATATTAATATTTCATAGTAAACTATGTACGTGCACTTTTTATTTGCAAGTATGAATGCGTATACTTGTAGTTCTACATAATCATTCTACATAATCATTGTATTATATGCAAACTCAAACTTGGGAATAACATTTCAGATTGTGTTATTTTCTTCTTAAAGTAAACAATTTTTAACATTGGAGATAATAAATTAACAAAACTGTAACTATTTCAACAAGAGGCCCATGGGCCACATCGCTCACCTGAACAAAAGTTCCTTGTAACATTCTATTTCGTAGCATAATATGCTATTTCTATTTTAAACTTTGAACCTCTGTCTTGGGCCCCAGTATTGGTCCAGGGTGTATGGTTGCAGGCTTTAACAATTTAGAATCTACACTATTTGAGGATCCTTGCATAGTAATCTCACAAACTGTAGCATTGTAGTTCTCGAGAAGAAAATTTTTAACATTTTCCATATACATTTCTGTTAAACTTTGAACCCCTCTTGGAGGCCCAGTATTAGTCCGGTGGTCACAGCTTTATTAATTTAGAATCTACATAAATTAAGGATGCTTGCACAGTACTCTCACAAATTGAAGCATTGTGGTTCTTTAGAAGAAGATTTTTAAACATTTTCCCTCTATATTTCTAGCTTAAACTTTGAACCCCTTCTGGGGCCCCATTATTTGATCGAGGGTCATGACCTTTATAATTTAGAATCTATACTATTTTAGGGTGCCTACGTAGTAATCTGACAATGTGTAGCATTGTAGTTCTCGAGAAGAAGATTTTTAAACATTTTCCATATATACTTCTTCGTTAAACTTTGAACCCATCTTGGGTCCCCAGTACTAGTCCACGGGTCCCTATTTTAAATGAAAGGCCTGAAGGGCCACAATGGCGTCGAGTTGAAGTCAATTTGAAGAGTAAAAACCTGAATAATTTTTTTTTTAAAAGTCAAAATAATCTCAATTAAACAAAAATGCATATCATTTTTTTTTATTTGTGTTATTTATGGTTCTCCTTCATCGATCACACGTACATTTAGGTACTATAGATTAAAAAATTCTTAAACAAATTATGATTCTGTAACTCAATGATGACATTAACATGGGACCAACTTTTCTTATTGTTTTGCTGGAGATTAATTTTTATAAAAATTGAGTCGGGCGGTCAATTTAACAAAAATAAAATTTAATATGGATTTTATGCAGTTGACTAAAATAATAAAAATATCAAAATGAAGTGTGATTTTTTTTTTCATTTTCAGAAATCATTCCAATTTGGTTATTGACAATTCATTTAGAAATTGGTATCAATTATACTTACTTTTTAAAAACAAATATAAAGACAAATACATGAGTCGACTACTTTCAAATAAATAATAATTCTGTTTTGATCACATAATTAATTTACAATTCATTACACACTGACTCACCTAATTCCTAAAAAGTTTTGAATATTAGTTAAAAATCTTATGTTAGAAATATCTTAGGAGTTAAAAAAATTGTAGATATTTTTTTTCTCTATTCAGAGATTGAATTAATTAGTATTAAAAGTATGATTGTGTTTAATTCTATATATTGTATATTGCTGATAAAAACTCTGTCTCTTATTATCAATTGATTTAAAAATCACATGGTTCGAAATGACACGGACCGAAACGATCAAAGGTAGATATAAGAAAGCACCCATTCACATTGTTTACATTGAAAGTAGTTGGTTTAAAATTACTTTTGGTTGTAGATATACTTATCGCTCGATGTAGGAAGTTTTGTTTCTAAAAGTTCCAACATTTGTGCATTGTCACATTCGATATGGATACAAAATAATCTGTTTTGCAGGCAGGTATATTTCATAGACAAATTGTGTATGTATCGCATGTGTCTCGGTGCAAGCATATTCATCCGATGAAACCCAGACGTGTATTTTACAATAAAATATGAACATTATCAAAGACATCAACTATTTTTTATCTGCCAACTTGTTCTTTTGACGTACAGTTCTATTCTAAATGGAAGTATGTCATCTTTTATTCTTCAAACACATAAAAAAAACTTTGCACTCATTTTCGCGGATTTATTGATACAGTGCTGCCATCCTGAAAGTTGACAAGGATAGGATAGGATAGGATGCAGGTAGCACGATACATGATAGAAATAATAAAGTTAAGTTCTATCCTATCCTATCCTATCCTATCCTGCATCCTGTAGCCAATCAGATTCGAGTATAAATTTCAGAGTGATTTTGCGAAACGAAAATTAACGTAACAATGCATTTACAATGTCAATTTGATTTGTTTTACAAGTTTAAACATTTAAGAACGATTATTTACGCATTGTATTAACAAAACGGTGCTGAACATAGACGCGATAGATAAACATATAAACAAGAAATAGACATTGTTTGTGTGTAATTTCTTCAATCCCTGACAACAGGGCCGTATATTTCTGTCCGATATTAAACTGAACAGATCAAATTAATAAATGTTAGCTGATATAAATGCGTATAAATTTAAATTTTAAAAATATTTCCGAATGATTTAACTACAAATGAGATCGTTTTAATGATTCCTAAAGAAATTATACTGTCCAGATCGTGTTTACATTTATCGCCAAACGAATCGGCCGATTACCGATAATTTCACACGGTTATGTGATAAGGAAAATAATTTGATAAAATGTGTGTTTAAACAATATTTCAATAAATACATCGAAGTTATTTATCTGTTTTTAATACATTAATCTTATAAAAACAAACATGTAATCGCTTACCTGTTTGTTTACGTTATTGTACACTCCGCGTACGATTTAATTTCACCGTTGCACAGGTGAATAAGTTATCCCGTTCTAAGAATATTCCGTTTTATGTTTTAATTAGTCATTTTGAGTACTACATTATTTGATTAAATTATTTCTTTCTCAAATTTCGTTTTATTTAATTGTTACTCCTATACTTGGATGGTATGGGATAGGATAGGATAGGATAGGATAGAGCTTATTTGCAGGATAGGATGCAGGATACAGGATATAGGATAGGATAGGATTGTTTTGTAAACTTTCACGATCGCAGCACTGTAGCATGAGTTGTTCAGCTCCTTAAAATGTGGCAACTTCCGGCCATACGATCCCTAGATAGCTTTCCAGCTTCGCTCGACGCCATAACAATCTGACAAATTGTAGCATTGTAGTTCTCGAGAAGATTTTTTAACATTTTCCCTATTTACTTTAATGTTAAACTTTGAACCCCTCTTGGGGCCCAAGTATTAGTCCATGGGTCACGATTTTACCAATTTAGAATATACAATCGCCATGGATGCTTGTATAGTAATCCCACAAACTGTTGCACTGTAGTTCATGAGAAGAAAAATGTTCCCTATATATTTCTATGTTAACTTTGAACCCCTTCTGGGGCCCCAGTATTAGTCTGGGTGTCACGGCTTCCACAATTTAGATTCTTCACAATTTGAGAATGCTTGCATAGTAATCTCACAAACTGTAGCATTGTAGTTCATGAGATTTAAACACTTTCCCTATATACTTCCATGTTGAACGTTGAACCCTTTCTATGGCCCCAGTATTGGTCCTGGGGTCACGGCTTTTACAATTTAGAAACTTCACTATTTAAGGATCCTTGCGTAGTAATCTAACAAACTGTAACATTGTAGTTTTCGGGAAGAAGATCTTTAAGCATGTTTCCTATATATATATATCTGTTAAACATTATACCCCTCTACAATTTAAAATCTATAATAGCCAAGGATGTATGCATAGTAATATCCCAAACTGTTGCATTATAGTTCTTGAGAAGAAAATTTCTATACATTTTCCTATATATGTTAAACTTTGAACCCCTTCTGGGACCCCGGTTTTCATCCAGGGGTCACGATTTTTACAATTTACAATCTTAACTATATATACAAGCTTTTGTGTAAATATTGGCATTCCTGGTGCAGTGGATCTTGAAAAGAAGATTTTTAAACATTTTTCCTATGTATTTATATTTTAAACTTTGGATCCCTTCTGGGGCCCCAGTTTTTGTCCGGGAGTCACGATTTTTATACCCGCACTTTCTAAAGAAAGTTCGGGTATATTGTTGTTACCCTGTTCCATCTACCTGTCCGTCCGTCCGTCCGTCCGTCTGTCACGTTTTACTTTCTCAAACTGCTCTTACATTTTGTAAACCAGCAAACTGACCTCTTCGAGCATGATTTGGGGTGACACGTTGTTTTGTAAAAAGGTTTCAAAAATTCTCTGGTAGTCCTGGGGGTCAAATAATTAGTAAAAAAAATGACGTTTTTGACAAAAAAACCTTCTTCCTCGAACTCCTTTTACATTTTCAACAGTAGACAAATCATCTCTTGGAATATGTTTTGGGGTGACTTATAGATGCGCAATAAGGTTTCAGAAATTTCAATTTTGTCCTGGGGGTCATTAAATGGCTGAAAAATGACGGTTTTTTTTGTTTTTTTTTTTTACAAAAAGTCTGGTTTCAAAAAACGTCAATTTTTTTTTGCAGTAGACAAAAATGATCTTCTAGAATATGATTCGGGGTGTCATGTTGATGTGTAATCATGTTTCAGAATTTTTGTTTTTATCACGTGGGTCTGTGGTCATCAAAAAATGACGTTTTTTTGCCCCCAAAAAAATGGTTCACAGAACTCTTCTTAGAATTTATGCAGTAGCTATGTCATCTCTTGAGATATGATAGGGGCTGTGCTATAGGTGTGCAATTAGGTATTAAAAATTTAAATTTCATCCAGGGAGTCAAATAGTAGCAGAAAACTGACGTTTATCACTCCTAAAAAAACCTACTTCCCAGAACTCCTCTCATGATTTAATGAATAGCCAAATCATATCTTGGGGTATGACAGGGGCTGTCCTATAGGTGTGCAATAAGGTTTTAAAAAATTTAATTTCATCCAGGGAGTCAAATAGTAGCAGAAAATTGACGTTTATCACTCCTAAAAAACCTACCGGTACTTCCCAGAACTCCTCTCATTATTTAATGAATAGCCACATCATCTATAGGGATATAGCAGGGGCTGAGCCATAGATATGCAATAAGGTTTTAGAAATATAAAGATTCTGAGAGTCAATACTATCTGCAAAATGATGTTCCGTCCCATAAATAAACCTTATTCCAGGACCTCTTATCTCAAATAAATAAAGCATGGTCAACATTGGGCTAGGGCTAGGAATTACACTACATATGAATAAGATAGATTACTTGATTAGTTCCAACTCTGCAAAGTCACTGGGCATCTCAAAGGGGGCATAACCTATATACATGTACCAATTGATGTGCAATGACACAAGGAGGAAGAATGAATATGGTCTAGGGGTGGGGATCTCAACAGTTATTAAAATGTATTATCATTTCCTATTTCAGAGGAGGGGGGGGGGGGAGTGGTTGTTTAAAAACAACTCCGGGGGATGGGGGAATAACCCAAGGGGCAGGGGTCAATTTGTCTTAAATGTATCTTCACATGATCAGTAGAATTGGACAGAATGATCACTATCGGGCATTTGCAGAGTGGGGTCCTAAAAAGTTACATAATCAATCTACAAAAAATATTGATGATATGTTATACATATTTAGAAATGTCTTTATTTTCAAAATGATTAACAAATTAATCAGTCAAAATGAGTCATAAATAACCGATTGGCAATTCTGCAATTGATTGCATGATCCCTAGTATAATAGCACATGTATTTTTTATATATAATTATACATGTATTAAAATGCACAAATTTTCATGAGTCATAAATCTTGACATGCCACATATCTCTTGACAAAAAAGAATAAGCAATTTAAAATAAAAGAAAATTAGTCATTAACTCTTTTTCTATTACTGGTGTATGATGATGGGGTAGGGGGTATAATGGAAAAATTCTCACTAGAAATGTTTATCTAATCCACACATCCTGGGGATGGGGAACGGTTAAGGCCCCTTCCCCTTCCTCCCTATTATAACTCATATAAACATATTTAATACCCAAATTTAATACAAAATGTTACAGGGTCAATATGGAGTCAACTCAATAGTGTAAGTCTGACAAATGAAAAAATAAAAAAAATTCTGCAATTAAAATGACAGAAACTGTAGATAAGCTTATTTAAATAAAGATGATGATACAGTATGCTGGCAAAGGGAGATCACATTTTAGAAAGTGAAAGTAAAACTTAACTGTTTTGTATACCGGTGTCTCATAATATTGCGCTACTACATATATTATACTCATCTATATTGGTCAACATCATAATGATAATCCAATTAGCACAATACCAATTCCCTTAGCTGATCACCACAAAAGAAACGTTTATTCATGTTAAATAATCCTATTCTGCATATCAAAAAAACATATGCATGTACACCACGTGAAACCCATCTAATCAAAGAGCTGGGTAAAACTAGTACCGCTAATGCAACCTGTACACCTGTGTTGTATATGTAACTTCAGACAAAGATCATTTAATTGTAACATATTGCATGTATTTTCATAACTTTATTCTTTAAAACCCTTTGCACAATTTTATTAGGTAATTAACCATGTAAAGCACAATTTTCAGCTTTAAGGTGGTATGGGACACCCACATATTGTGATGTACTCCTTATTGAACAAAACAAATAAAGTATAAAATATAATATTTTCCCCCAAAATAATGTTACATAACAGCATAGTGCAATGGGTTAGAGCGTTAACAATGTGTCTGTAAGTAGAGAGTTTGAATGCTGCTGTAACTTATCTTATTTTTACCTTAAGTTTCCAAAAATTTTAAAAACTTATTTTTTTGCCAAATATTCATTTGTAAAAAAAATTTTAATTCTGAAACGGTGAAAGTAATTTAATTAGAATATAACTACATATAGTATAAATAACGCACTTTTATCCACATAAATATCGATGTGTTTGATACCACCTTTTAAAATCGTTAAAGCAGTCCTGCAGTGAAAATCATTGCGCAATATGACATTTATTTTGCACTGTTTACAATATTCTTTATTGCAATTACATGTACAGGCTTTCATTGTTATCAAAATATTCTGATTAATTTTTTATTTATCCATGGGTAGTGCGGGGGGGGGGGGGGGGGTCAGAGTAATAATTGTGTTTGAAGGGTGGGGGGTGGGGTGGGTAATTGTAGTCTGAAGTTTACTTTTGGTAATTTTACTACATAAATGATTTTTTTGCGGGGGGGGGGGGGGGTGGGTGGGTCTGGATTTCTCACCCCCCCCCCCTTTCTCTAAATCCATGAACACAATGGTGTTGGCACATAAAAGCATATATAAAGCAGGCAATCGCCAGGGGAGGGGTTGGGGGTTGGGTGGGCAAAATTTTATTTTGTTTGTAATAATTATATAGACCATACTTTCTATGACATGAAACATTTAGATTATTGATTAATTTAAAATTCACATGCAAACAGTTCAACCCCAAATTGTACATAAAGGTAATAATTATGGAATGTAAACTCAGCATTTATGAAAATTATAATTTTTAAAAAGTACCGGAAATTGCATGTGGCCTTCTTTTTGACTAAAACTGGTACAAGAGAGTGTTATTTAGAGGCAAACACTTGGTGCGGGTATTACTGTCTAATGACAGCATCTAGTTACAATTTAGAATCTTCACTATATGTACAAGCTTGTATGTAAATATTGCCATTTCTGGTGCGGTGGTTCTTGAGAAGAAGATTTTTAAACATTTTTCCTATGTATTTCTATGTTAAACTTTGAACCGCCTGGGGCCCCATTTTTGGTCCGGGGGTCACGATTTTTTGCAATTTAGAATCTTCGCTATATATATATATATATATATATATATATATATATATATATATATATATATATATATATATATATATACAAGCTTTTGAGTAAATATTGGCATTTCTGGTTCAGTGGTTCTTGAGAAGAAGATTTTTAAACATTTTTCCTGTGTATTTCTATGTTAAACTTTGAATTCCTTCTGAGGCCCCACTTTCGGCCTGGGGGTCACGATTTTTACATTTTAGAATCCTCACTATATATAAAAGCTTTTATGTAAATATTGGCATTTCGGTCTGGGGGTCATGATTTTTACATTTTAGAATCCTCACTATATATAAAAGCTTTTATGTAAATATTGGCATTTCTGGTGCAGTGGATCTTGAGAAGAAGATTTTAAAACATTTTTCCTACGTATTTCTATGTTAAACTTTGAACCCCGCCTGGGGGCCCACTTTTGGTCCGGGGGTCACGATTGTTGCAATTTAGAATCTTCACTATATGTAAAAGCTTTTTTTTAATTAAATATTGGTATTTCTGGTGCAATGGATCTTGAGAAAAAGATTTTTAAACATTTTGCCTATGTATTTCTATGTTAAACTTTGCAACCCTTCTGGGTCCCCAGTTTTGGTCCGGGGGTCACGATTTTTGCAATTTAGAATCTTCACTATATATACAAGATTTTATGTTAATATTGGCATTTCTGGTGCAGTGGTTCTTGAGAAGAAGATTTTTAAACATTTTGCCTATGTATTTCTATGTTAAACTTTGCAACCCTTCTGGGGTCCTAGTTTTGGTCCGGGGGTCACGATTTTTGCAATTTAGAATCTTTACTATATATACAAGCTTTTATATTAATATTGGCATTTCTGGTTTAGTGGTTCTTGAGAAGAAGATTTTTAAAAAACCACCCCCTTTTTTTTTTTTACAATTTCGAGGTTTTCTCCGCTTTGAATACTAACTGGCCTTTTATTTCTGCAATTTATATTCACCTTCCCATAAGGATGCTTTGTGCCAAATTTGGTTGAAATTGGCCTAGTGGTTTAAGAGAAGAAGTTCAAAATGTGAAAAGATTACAGACGGACGGACAAACGGACGACGGACAAAATGTGATCAGAAAAGCTCACTTGAGCTTTCAGCTTAGGTGAGCTAAAAACTGTATCTGAAACATAAACAAAACAAAATACGATAAGACCTCATTGACAGAAAGTTTGAATCAGCATTTATCTCGTAAGCAAGATGGATTAAGTTAATGATACCTTTATTTGTTCATAGTACTTAGTACATCTGTGTTGGTACACTTTATAATTTGTAGTTGACTTTGGTCTGATTTTTTTGTATCTTTTACAGAGAAGAAAGCAAATAAAAGCTGAAGAACGCCAAGACAAAAAAGAGATGGTGGTACTACACGAACAAAACGCCAGTCATGAAACTAGACAGTAAATTGGTTGATACATGATCAGCAGGTGCTTGATCTCGAACTCTCCGAGAAGAACCCCTCAAATAAGATAAATCAAACATCAAATATTCATTCGTATACATAAAAATAAACTGTATCCATGTATTCTGAGTATCTAGTACCTTGCTACAGTTAACATATATCTGAATCTACATGTATTATATCATTTATATAAAATGACAAAAAGTAAGTTTTAGAAAAAAAAAAATTCTTATAATAATATACGAATAATCAGTCTTGTCCGTCCCACTGTTTAATATCTGGATACATATATATCACCCATGCGCTTCCTTTTTGGGTAACGGATGTATAGAAACCTTCTACAGAGTTCAAGAAACTCTGTGTAGCGGTTTAAGGTTCTCCGACCTTCAGCCTCGAAGTATTTTTTTTCATCATAAAAATGCTATTTGTCCTTCAAACTTTATAAATGAAACGAAATAAAAAGAAATTTATTGATGGTAACCATGCATTTTACAAAGTTATTGCTTTGCCCACGTGGATATAATGAGATCAAATTAAAAAAAAAAATGTGCATCGGTTGCTCGAACCCCGTAATAGATCTCAGAGGAACCACTAAGCCAAGCATTTCGTTGAATGACTGGTCGTAATATTAACACTAGAAGACTAATTAAATTTGTCTATATAAAAGGCAGATTTATGGTGCGAATAAAAAAAATTCTGCATAATTTAGAGTTATCGAACATGGCTGAGGATCGGACATCGTTAAGAGGAGTTGCGCTGACGAAAAACAAGAGGCACAGGGGCCTAATTGCTCACATGAGCAACAATAGCCGAAAGCTGATCAAATCAGCTTTATAGTAATAATTTTTTCTCTACATATTCTTTCGTTAAACATTGTTTGTTTTTCAGTTTTTGAGACGAAGATTTTGATCCAAATGCCCTCAATTCTGAAATATGACATCATAAAGTCAATCTTTTCCCTGCATTTTTGCAACATTTGCATAAAATGGCTTATTTTAAGGCAGTTTTTCTTTATGAAAACATCGAGTGGAGCCTTGAACAAACAAAATATTTTCATTAAAGCAATACAAGCTGTCAAAATTATTATTTTGGTGTCCCTAAAATTTAATCGAGAATTTGGTAGAATATATTTCTTATACATGATCTTATCGATTAAACTTATGATATGGTGAATTTTTTGCATTAATAGTAAAAATTGTTAGACAATAGGAAATTAGGTCTTCCCGTTTCTTAATTTCTCCGACATTATTTCCGTATGCAATGACCTTTGAGTTGAACTCATTCGGCAAATCAAATGCGCAAGCGCAAAATTTCCGGTAAAGACAAAAGATGTCGGACACGACAGGTTTGAAGCGAGGGAGAAAGCCGGCTTTGACTGATTCGGGAAGAAAAAGACGATGGACTAAAATAAATGCATAAAATAATAAGAACAGAATTTACATCGGTAACCAGTATGATCGCTGGATGGAAGTAAAGTGTGCGCTTCGTCTTCAATCTAACGCTGAAGTGGCAAAGATACTGCTTGATAAGTAAGTGTGATCGTTGTCTTGTTTACACTGATATTTTGTCATTATTTCTATCTTAATCGTATTTCGTGGTAAACAGAAAGTGAATTAATATTTCAAGCCCAGACGTTAACAATAAACCCTGTAGAATTCTTCGTTGTGCATTTTTGAGTGGTTCAATCTTTAAACTATGAGGCCCTCGGAGGGATAATTTCTCAATTGTGAACAGAAGTAAACGGAACATTGTCATACTTTGCTATATCCAGAGGATTTGGTTATCGATCAGCACATGTAACATTGTTTTCAAAACATGAGGAAACAAATTTTAAAATAAACTTATAGAAATGAAAACTAATCCGTTCTTATAATTTTATATTTACCATACACGAAGGCCTATACGTATGAATACAAACAATACACTATTATTGATATACATGTAATTTGAAACGAATTTTTTGTTGTTGTTTAAATTACTATATTACACAGAACTAATAGCATAAATCAGAAAAATTATCATGATAGCATGATTTAAAAAAAAAGAAGATGCAGGCAGTGTTGACTTTTCAGTTTATGAAGAGAAAAAGGGTTTGAATATTTTATAAATGTCAAATTTTACCGTTCCTTTTTACAAAGGTTTGAACAACCAACCAGCCCTGCATCTATTCATGAAATTTCTGGGAGGACTTCTAACAACTTGGTAACATCAACCCCTGGACCAATGAAATCTACAATTAAGCCTCTCCATTTATCTGGTGTGTCTGAAATATCATCATCAGAACTTGGAAGAAACTCTGTGTAAGTCCTAAAATATGTCATACTCAAATCAGGTAGGAGGGAAATGACAGTATACTTATAATCTGTACAGATATGGTGTGAATTGCCATTCATTAAAAATTAATGCATTATTTGAACTTTTAAAATGAAAATAAAAAAAAATTCATCCTTATTCAGCACTTGAGTTTTATTGATCATAGCACTTATATGAATTCTAACTACTGTGATCATTTCAGAATCATGTAAATTAAAATTTTCAGGGATGAGACCCATATGTCTGGGATAGAGGAAATAAGTAAAAAAGGAGAGTCTTTGGTGGAAAATACACAAAGCAGCTTTTTAAATCCATTTGAGTAAGCATGAAAATAAACTGTGATTTATTTCAAATTCCTGGTTATATTGATTGTTTTACCTTTTGTTTGTTTTCAAACATTTTTATGAATGAATTTGGAAAAGGTGCTATATAAATATATATATGCTGGATAAAATTTAGGTGTGTTGATTGTTTTGGTAGTTCCTAAATAACTTGCTGCCACATTTATTTTTTAATGAGGAACAAAGATGATAGGGCTTACTTTATTTAATCAGATTTTTTTCATAATGCTAACCATCATTTTTTGTATTTTGTACAGCCTTACCATTTCTGAGGGTAATCATGAATCAGAAGATGGCGATAATTATTCTGATGTAGACTACGAGCCAAGTTTTGATTTGACCTTTAGGTAATTTAGATATAGTTGCTTTTTTTTTTTACCATGACTCCACATACTGAATTTCTTTTATTAGTTGTCATCTAAAATTCGCTTTAGCATAAAGAAATGTTGACAAATTGGTTTTGGTCATTGCATGGGCTTTGATCATTACATGTCTAGGACAGCTAGACTATATATATTAATAATGCAGACTAAATATTGTACTAACATATCATTGTCATATATATTTATGTGCGTTATTTTTTTTAAAAATCATTGTAGACAAGATCATGGTATTCAGTCAGAGTCAGAAGATGAAGAAATTGAAGAGGAACAAGACCATTTCCATGAACAGGATGATGATGCATGCATTGATAGAATAACATGCGAGACTGAAGTCAATACTTTCTTGGAAGACAGACCATTCATATCATATCAAAGTTCAATCTATAACTTGGCTAAAACTCACATACCCCCTTTTTGCACTGTAAAAGGATGTTCAATGCCAGTGGCAATTAGAACAGAAGTGATTTCCTCAGCTTTATATTTAAAATGGGTAAGATAATCATATGATTATACCCCACAATGATAATTTTATCCTAAATTGGTTCAACTTGGTTGGTACATGATCAAATCTTCTGAGAAGCCCTTCGCTCTTCACAGGATTTGATCACGTGACCAACCAAGTTCATATCCCAATGAACTTTTTAAATTGCTGTTTATTTCTTAAGTAACACATACACACTAGTTCACATAATTAAACTTTTCCAGGTTTGCCAAAGTGATCATCTTGTCCATTAGTGGTGTTAACAGTCCATCTTAAATAGAAGATTGCACAGTGGTGACTTGGTATTTGCCGCAGGTATCATGCTTTCGGGTAACAATTACCAGAAAATTTCCGACTTTGCCAAGTTTATCAAATTGCCTATTTTATGCAATTCATCATACCTAAAGATACAGAGGACATACCTTGTGCCATCCATTGATTGTTTTTGGGCTCAATCCCAGGACATTGTTTTTCAAGAGTTCCAAGATAAAGAAATAGTAATATTGGGTGAGTTTAATAATTAACATTTCCTGTCTGATCCTAACTGGTTATCATTTTAACTGATCAAGAGAGATTCTTTAAGGTTTTAAAATGACAAGAAACTTGATTGTTGTTGTGTGTAACAATGACTTCAAGATAGAGAATGATTTTATGTAGCAGTAATGCCTAAATGGAACATAAAATAAGAGTAAAATATGGTTTTAATTTATGTACTTTACATTTATCAGTTATGTGACCAATACCCTCTTGTGTAAAGTTGTTAAATATAAACACGTCATACATTGAGTTGATGTATATACTACTGAAATAGATTATATTATGAATTGTAAAAAAAAAAAAATGGAATGAAGCATTTCTCGATATTACATTTGCTGTTGCTGTATTAAGTGAAAAGACCAAATTGACAATAATTTATTTACTTCTGAAGGTGACGGAAGAATGGACAGCCCTGGCCATTGTGCGCAGTTCTGCTCATACACATTTATGGAGTATGAAACAAAGAAAATATTGTCAATAGTTACCATGGAAAAGAGGATGACAGATAAGAAGAGCACTGTTCTTGAGAAAGCCTGCTTTTTGAAAGGATTAAGAGAATTGCTTGCCAAAAATTTGAAAGTGGTGGAGGTTGTTGTTACTGATGCACACCCACAAATCGAATCACTGATGAGTTAGAATTTTCTTAATATCGATGTTGATTTCAAGAATAAATATCAGAAAAAGAAAGAGTTTTGATTTTTGCCTATAAAGAGTAATATTTGACCTTTAAGTGGATACATCAGAATGTTGCTAGAACTTATTATTTGGTTTTCCTACAGAAATTATTAGCTCACCTGAGCTGAAAGCTCAAGTGAGCTTTTCTGATCACTTTTTGTCCGGCGTCCGTCTGTCTGTCTGTCTGTCCGTCAGTAAACTTTTCAC
This sequence comes from Magallana nippona, assembly GCA_033439105.1. Lineage (NCBI taxonomy): Eukaryota > Metazoa > Mollusca > Bivalvia > Ostreida > Ostreidae > Magallana > Magallana nippona. The sequence continues at coordinate 13,931,134 of CM065924.1, read as the reverse complement.
ATTTTCAACATCTTCTCCAGAACCACTGAGTCAATTTCAACCAAACTTGGCACAAAGCACCCTTAGGCAAAGGGGATTCAAAGTTGTGAAAATTAAGGATCATGCCCTTTATGAGGGGAGATAATTAGGAATTATTGAAAAAAAATTTAGAAATTTTCAAAAATCTTCTTCTCAAGAACCACTTGGCCAGGAAAGCTGAAACTTATGTGGAAGCATCCTCAGCTAGTGTAGATTCAAAGTTGTGAAATTCATGATCCCCGGTGGTAGGGTAGGGCCACAATAGGGGGGTCAAATTTTTACATAGGAATATATAGAGTAAATCTTTAAAAATCTTTTTCTCAGTAACCGATTGGCAAAGAAAGCTGAAACTTATGTGGAAGCATCCTCAGGTAGTGTAGATTCAAAGTTGTGAAAATCATGACTCATTGGGGTAGGGTGGGGCCGCAATGGGGTGGGGTGGGGTGGGGTGGGGTGGGGGGTCAAATTTTTACATAGGAATATATAGAGTAAATCTTTAAAAATCTTCTTCTCAGAAACTAATTGGCCAAGAAAGCTGAAACTTATGTGGAAGCATTCTCAGGTAGTGTAGATTCCAATTGTGAAAATCATGAAACCCGGAGGTAGGGTGGGGCCACAATGGGGTGTCCAATTTTTACATATACATATATAGAGTAAATCTTTAAAAATCTTCTCAGAAACTAATCAGCCAGGAAAGCTGAAACTTACGTGGAAGCATCCTCAAATAGTGTAGATTCAAAATTGTGAAATTCATGAACCCCCGGTGGTAGGGTGGGGCCACAATGGGGGGTCAAATTTTTACATAGGAATATATAGAGTAAATTTTAAAATTCTTCTTCTCAGAAACCAATCAGCCAGGAAAGCTGAAACTTGTGTGGAAACATCCTCAAATTCAAATTCAAATTCAAAGTTGTGAAAATCATAAGCCCCGGGGGTAGGGTGGGGCCACAACGGGAGGGGGGACAAATTTTTACATAGGAATATATAGTGAAAAATCTTTAAGAATCTTCTTCTAAAAAACCATTTGCCTAGAAAATCTTTAACTTTAGTGAAAGCAACTTCAGATAGTGTAGATTCAAATTCGTTAAAATCAAAATCTTGAGAAGTAGGGTGGGGCCATATTGGGGATCCAATTGTACAAAGGAAACATTTCAATTATTCACAACAACTGAAATGTTATCATATGGTTTTACTTATATGCAAGCATTTTGACATATTGCTGATTCTTTAAAATTGTTTAGACTCTGGCCCCTGGACGATTATTGGGCCTCACAAGAGGTTCATAGTTTGATGTAGGTTTATATCCCATATATAAACAATTGTTTAGGATCTTTTTTAGAACTGCAATGCTCAACATGTGATATGACTATAAAATCATCATGTTAGAATATCCAGGGGGTAAATGGATTTATATTTATACAGGATCTACATGTATTATACCACATTGTCCAGATATTTTGTATCATGACGCCATTAAGCTGATTATATCATGCCTTTTGTTGCTCAGGTGAGCGATGTGGCCCATGGGCCTCTTGTTTACAGCAAGGTTTTTGTTGACTGACTTTATAATTTCCACAATTATATATAACATTTTGTTTATCTTTAAGATTTAAAATGCAATTCCCAAAATCTCTTTATGTACATTTGACATCATACAGAAAAAACGAGAAATGATTTTGCTACTGTAAAAGTGTGAGAAGAGACCCTGAATCTCCCTACCCACCTGCCCCCCGAAAACATGAACAGTCGAATAGTTTTAAAAATATCCTCAAAATCATCGAAACCCCCGCTCCTAAACCATATATATTTTTGTTTCTTGAACCCTGACCATGTCAAAGCAAATCTTTTTGTGGTATTAGTAGGTCCCCCCCACCCTCCCAAAATCAAAAATGATCAAATAACTTGAAGAAAAAAATTCTTGTGATCCCCACCCCTAAAGCATATATATATTCTTCCTCCTTATGCATCTTGTGGTACGTTATTTCAATCACAAGAGATAAGAGGAAGTCCAGGAATTAGGTTTTTTATGGGATGGAACATCATTTTGCAGATAGTATTGACCCTCAGAATCAAATTTATATGATTTTGAGGATATTTTAAAAAAATATTCAACTATTCATGTTTTCGGGGGGGGGGGGGGGGGGGGGGGGGGGGGGGAGAGATTCAGAGTCTCTTCTCACATTTTTACAGTAACAAAATCATTTCTTGATTGGTATTTTTCTGTATGATGTCAGATGTACATAAAGATATTTTGGAAATTGCTTTTTAATCTTAAAGATAAACAATATGTTATATGTAATTGTAGAAATTGTAACGTCAGTCAACAAAAACCTAGAGCTTGCTGTAAAAAACAAAGCAGGGTCAACATGAGCTAGGGCTAGGAATTACACTACATATGAATAAGATAGGTTACTTGATTAGTTCCAACTCTGAAAAGTCACTGGGCATCTTAAAGGGGGCATAACCTATATACATGTACCAATTGATGTGAATGACACAAGGAGGAAGAATAAATATGGTCTAGGGGTGGGGATCTCAACAGTTATTAAAATGTATTATCATTTCCTATTTCAGAGGATGGGGGGGGGGGGTGTTTAAAAACAACTCCGGGGGTGGGGGAATGACCCAAGGGGCAGGGGCCAATTTGTCTTATATGTATCTTGACATGATCAGCAGAATTGGACAGAATGATCATTATAGGGCATCTGCAGAGTGGGGCCCTAAATAGTTACAAAATCAATCTACAAAAAATATCAATAATATGTTATGCATGTATTTAGAAAGTCTTTATTTTCAAAATGATTAACAAATTAATCAGTCAAAATAATTTATAAATAACCGATTGGCAATTCTGCAATTGATTGCACGATCCCTAGTATAATATCACGTATTTTTTTATATATATAATTATACATGTATGTTAACAATCAGGATTAAAATGCACAAATTTTCATGAGTCATAAATCTTGACATGCCACATATCTCTTGACAAAAAAGAATAAGCAATTTAAAATAAAAGAAAATTAGTCATTAACTCTTTTTCTATTACTGGTGTATGATAATGGGGTAGGGGGTATAATTGAAAAAAAAAGCTGCAGCATGCCTTCATTCTCACTAAAAATGTATAATTATCTAATCCACACATCCTGGGGATGGGGAACGGTTAAGGCCCCTTCCCCTTCCTCCCTATTATAACTCATATAATGAAAAAATAAAAAAATTCTGCAATTAAAATGACAGAAACTCTAGATAAGCTTATCTAAATAAAGATGATGATACAGTATGCTGGCAAAGGGAGATCACATTTTAGAAAGTGAAAGTAAAACTTAACTGTTTTGTATACCGGTGTCTCATAATATTGCGCTTCTACATGTATTATACTTACCTGTATTGGTCAACATCATAATGATAATCCAATTAGCACAATACGAATTCCTTTAGCTGATCACCACAAAAGAAACGTTTATTCATGTTAATTAATCCTATTCTGCATATCAAGAAAACATATGCATGTACACCATGTGAACCCCATCTAACCAAAGAGCTGGGTAAAACTAATACCCGATGCTACCTGTACACCTCTGTTGTGTACGTAACTTCAGACAAAGATCATTTAATTGTAACATATTGCATGTGGCTTTCTTTTTGACTAAAACTAGTACAAGAGAGTGTTATTTAGAGGCAAACACTTGGTGCAGGTATTACTGTCTAATGACAGCATCTAGTTTCAATTGGAAAGTTTAATTTCTATCGCATATAAAAGAATAAAATTAAATATTAGGCCCAATATGTACAAATATTATCTGATATAATATTACACGTATTGGTTTTTGACAAATGGCAATTCGGGTTCAAAGTTTTCTCTATTGGAGCCCCCACTGAAATCGCCGTAAGTTCTATCATGTTTCATAGCAATAAAAGTCTGAAAACAGTCCTGATTAATGTTTCGAGCGATCCCTAAACTTTAATAACGTAAAAATACATATAACATCGTTAAAATGCCAAAATAATTAGTAAATCACCTCGCCTTCCATCTTTTATGAGCCGGATACACCCCGATCCACCCCGATCAGCATCAGAATCATTCGTAAAGACATCGGTTATCTTCAGGATGGTCGCCGAGGATTAATTAGCTGCCATTGTAATGCGTGAACGGAATATCGGGGAACATATTTTCATCAAATAAAGGCGAGTTAGCGATACATTAAGAGTGGATATTCGATGCAGTTCTTTTAAAAATCATATCAACATTCATTTTAGCACTTTTAATGCCATTGTAAAAAAATTGAAATTTTGGCAGCTTATATTGCTTTAAATATTTATCTATCAAAGACTAATAACTGTCAGAAAGCGCTCTATATTTTTCATTCAAAAAAAGATAAGAAAAATGCAAATATTTGATTGATTTTGATACAATTCTAAATATATTCTGATGTCATATATCGCAAATAAGTGAAATTAAAAGGGATAAATAGATGAAAAATATATCTTATACAAAAATAACAAAACAATTTCATATACTTTTCATATTTTTTTTCAAGATGTTCGATCACAGGAGCTATATTTGACTCTTATCATATATAGCCCTTTAACCCCTAACTTCATAATTTTAAATTGTTAACAGTAGAAATACATTTATTACATTATATACAGTATAATTACTTCTTTTGTAGGTAATACAGGCTTCAATGAGGAATCAAAAACCATGCATATATATGATATTGTTTTTATTAGTCATAAACTACTATTATGTAAAGACTAATTCCAATTATATATAATTTTCTATCTTTATATAGAGCTCTTCTTCTAAAGGAGACCAATAAAGTCTCTAAGAATGGTCATAACCATTCAGTCCTCTTAAGTTTGCATTGAGGCAGTCTTAGTGAATACAAAACTCAGGTGTTTTACCCCAAGTATACTTTTATGGCTAAGCCTTAAATTTAAGTGGAGATATATTAACTTCTGTTCGACTTCAGATTAAGTTGCATACAGTAAGTAAACTATGATCCCGGTGACAGTGCTTATAACAAAGTCTCAATAACAAGTCCCACAGATCTGAGTGCTTTTTGTATGAATAATTTATGCCTATGAATATTCACTCGTCTATTGAAGAACCCAACCCACAACCTTTCTTATAGGAACAAACTACTAAAAACAAGAAATGAAATAAATACAACTGTTTTTATTCCTTTTGAATGTCAATATCAAGAACAATGTCAATACTTGTGAAATACACACTATCCACTGTTTCTACACCAGCCTGTTATTGTTAAAACTCTCATCGACTTATCCCACAAACAATCTCTTTACTACTCCAAGTAAGCCGTCTTTCCCAGGTGCACATCTTCTGTTATAGTAGTACATTTCTTTCCTCTGTCAGAAAAAGTATTTTTACATACAGGTATATTTAAAGCAGTGAAATTTTTAAAATACATTATATAAAGTGGTTTAGGTGTAAAAAGAGCAAAGAATTCAAATAGAGGAATGATTGAAATTCGAAGAAAAGGGATATTTTCGTATATTTTTAATCTGTACAAACCTGTTTCAAACAGGTTGAAAATAATATTTCATGCATAACTAAAGATTCCCTCTAGATTTAATTTAATGCTTTACAGAATCAGCATAAGTTTGGACAAAACCAATGATCAAAATACAGAAGTATATGAAATTAAACCAACACAGAGGCATCAGATCATGATTACAAATTGCTTTATCATTCAATATTTATGTTTAGGCTTTGTAAAAGACAATTTTTTATTTGTAAGTTTAACTTTATGATAGCTTCTTAAATTCTATTTTAAAACAGCTTTGGCAATGCTTTATATGAAAAAGAATACAATTGTTAATGTTATATTTAACAACAAAATATACATTTTTAGCTATAACATAATTGGGACAGACTTAATCCCCTCTTTTCCATTTTCTTCAAATTCAAATTGGCAAATGGGCCATTAGTCATGACTACATGCACATGCATGGACTTCAATCAGATGAAAGTCATTCAGCCTCTGTGATAGTGATGGAAAGGTACATACCATACAATAATCGTGGACTGCTGTGAATTCCTCAACCGTATGTTGAATCTTTCTGACTTGAACCATAGCCTGGGGATTTGTACATACTTCTTTATAACTTGGAGCTAAGTCGCACCTTGAGAAAACATTTTCATACTTCAGGATAATATTTTATTACATGACTATTTTTTACCTCTACTCTTGATTTTTAAATTAGGTTATTAAAGAATAAATTTTTGTTCAGTAATAAATGATTGTTGTTTACATGGCGTGAACTCATGTGACGTTTTATAACCTTACTCACTTGATCGATGAGTACACTCGAATGAAAAATGTTGTCAGGTGATATGTTAAAGAGCTATTATAATCAATGTATTGACAGGCATATCACTCTATTTTACTAAGGCCCACCCATTATTTTCATCTTTATTCAAAAACAACAAATGGCTACAAACCAAGATGATTTTCCACTGTAATATTTTCTTAAGAATAGCGATAATGCATTTATCGAATGCCATAAGGAGGGCCCCCCAGAAAGTAGTTACAGCATATCATCCTTTTAGCAAGACATTTCTAATGATCAACAAAAATTTCAGCATCAATCATAGAATTAATGTTTTACGGTGCTACCGTTGTGGCGAGCGCAGCAAGAATTACACATTCCTTGCATAGTCAACCTAGTGATATTTTGACAGTTATCAACTAACATCAAAGAATTTGAGAGAGAGAGAGAGAGAGACAGAGACAGAGAGAGAGAGAATTATATAATATTTCTAAGTTTTAAAAAAAATCTTACAAAATACATAGACTTGCTTCCCCCTAAAACCGTTCTTTACTTTTGGAGAAAATTGATCAGTCTATAAAATGTAATTTGTGTTTAAAAAAGTGTAAAGTGTAAATACAGTATTATTTTTCTTTTGTACTTTGTTGTTATCTGACTTTTATTTTTTTCCTGGTTCATAATTCTTTACAAAAATTGTTTATTTGTGCATGCACGTTGTAACCGTGCCCCGTCTCTGTTTGTAGCTGTGTAATTTCCCATTTACCAATTTAATGGTTTAGCAATATGCAATATATGCATAGATTTTTTAACTGTTTATTTTTCTCTTTATTCTTTATTATTTAGTTCAAATGACCTTTTTTTAAAAAATTTCCTCTCTACTTATACTTACTGTTCATGCACGCAAAAGTAGCTTAAAATTGGATCAATATGACAGTAAAGTATGGCTCTTGCTTATATATATATATATATATATATATATATATATATATATATATATATATATATATATATAATCTCTATCCAAATAAAATCAAAGGCCTGAAGGGCCTAAGTGTCGACTCGCTCTCAACATGTTGTCAATATTTTGATGGAAATTTTTTATTACATTGTTAATAATACATAAAATTTCTTTTCTGTCTTTTGTAAATAAATTAAACATAGGTAATCAACGATTACAGAGATCATCGTGGCAGACATCACCTTTATCATATTATATGATAATCATAGTTAATGATCTTTATCAAAATATTGTATATCGTAAGGTGGTTTGACACAATAATCATTTAATATCATATGATACAATATTGTATTATATAATATGATATTTTATTTTATTATATAATATTGTATCATATTATATAATACAATATTGTAGGACCTACACCCAAAACTTTCACCAGGTCCGGAAGCTGACGATATAGCATTAGCTCACCCGACTTCGTTTCGGTGAGCTAAAAATCGTTCAAATCTAACTTCAACAATATTTTCGCCAAGTAGTACATAATAAAATTTTAAGTTTGTAAAGTATTAGATATACACTGAATCATGGTGTAGCGGGTATTTACATTTTATCGCCCCAAAATTAATTTTGATAACTCAAATAAGACATGAACTTGTCAATACATTGTTTTCCATGGTAAGATAACTTCCATATTTATTGCATCTATACACATGCAATTGGAAAACGCATGCATTAATTACATTTTCTTTAAAGTTAGGTCCCCAATACGATTGACATGCAGTGAAATGATTCATTTGTTAGATTGAACATAAGTTTGGAGAAAAGTTAATAAATGTTAAAACAAGTAAAACCAAATAAATAGGATAACAACTTGGTTGTAAACAAAATCATTTTATAAATTGTAAAGTATCTCTAATGACTAAACCATGTAATTCAAATAGTTCATCATTTTTTTTACCATCTGAAGGTAAAAGTTTGGAAAATGATGATTCATTCGGGGGTTTTCCCACTTATTTACTTGCTCCTTCACTCAAACATAATCCTTGCTTGTTTTAAAATGAGAATTAAAGAGACAACAAGCTAGATTCCAAAATGAGAAAAATCCAAAGCATTACCTCTGCATATGAAGATTGCAAAAGTGTCATAGCAAACACTGAAGAATGAAAACACTAAATGCAGAGTATAAAAGATATTCAGCTAAAAAGTGTCTTAAATACTTAATTACAAAATATCTTCAGTTTATTTATTGTGTCCAAGAAAATGCATTAGTTTTGATAGTTACATATTTTGGGCATTATTCACTACAAAATACTCTTCCATGTTTTCATATCAAGATTTACCTTTGTTGAAGCTGACCATGAATTCAAATTGAATGCATACCAGGTTTTTGTGTTCAGAGGGTTTATAATTAATTTGCAACACGATACATCTTGTCTTCTATATAAATCTAGACTAAACATTTCATATCCTTACTGCATGTTATCAAGTGCAAAATTTAGCAGTAAATATGTTTGACATCGAGTTTTATTCACTTTATTCTACATCACTGCTAAAAAAATTTCTTCGAAAGATACTTAATATTAGTTCCAACTTTACTTATAAAAATTATGTATAACTAGCGCAATTTGGGGCGCCGTAAATTGCAACTTTTTAACACATACGGACTGTAGCTGTGGGTTAATAAACATGATGCTCTCATAGTAAGTTTCTCTGATTTGACAAAATTCCAAAAAAATCGAAATAACAGGATATAATTATCTCGGTTCAATTTCTGTTTTAGATAAATACTACGATGGTTTTTCACAGATAAACAAATGCAAAATGAAAAACTCACAAATTTTACGTCTATTTGAAAGTCTTTTAATCTTAAATTCCTATGGCACTTCCTCATGCTTGATGTTTCTTAACTTAAACTGCTGATTGAACATTTCGCCGTTTCCCATATTTTGTTGATTACGAATCTGAATTTAACGCGACATTTACGCCAGTTTATTTACATTACCTGGTTCTTATAATGAACATAGAACATGACGAAAAGAATCGTCGAATATTATACGAGAATCTTCCTTTATCACAATAATGTACATAAAGTAATTACGATTATGTTTTATTATTCCTTTCTGCGCTGGAATATCTTCTGTAAACACACATCTATGTCACATGGCAATCACGTGGAGTTAGACGGGTCGTTCTTGAAACAAGATATTCATACTCATCCATGTTATACCATTTACACATTGAAATAAAAAGATTACCTAAGGGGTAAATTGGATGTTTTATCTTGTAAAAGCATATTTAGTTATGTTTTCATAGACAGAGGACCAGTCTATTTCAATGACGAAGAAATAAGAACTATATTACACATTATCATTTCACGTTTGTGCTCAAAATCCACTCCGAGAGTGCCGATGACAGCAAGGGTGTTCTCGCTTCGCAAGCTCAATAAATACAAGACAATTATAAACAAACTTGGGTTTTTCTAAAAATAGATTTCACGCACATCTCCATTCGGAACTTCTCAAATAGTTACATTCATTAGTACGGAATAAGGTTTGCCCCATGTAAGTTGTCGAATTCATGAGCAGCGATTTAACAAAAATTACTTTGATTTGTTTTATTTTTTAAACATCAAGAAAAACTTTAAAAATATATGTGTAAATAAAGATGAGATTGTTTAACCCTTTCAAATTAGCAATTACGCAAACAAAAGCTGTTAATGCATGCACTATTTTCTTTAGCACATGAATAATGTAGTGCAAAATATTCGTAGAAACGGCTATGATAACAAGGACTCGCTCGCTTTGCGAGCAGACTAAAAAAAAAACCCAAAAAACCCCACCACAAATCATTTAAGGCAGGCATCGCAGTTTATACTGAAATGGCTTATAGTACACGCATTACAGATGTTTGATCCATCTCTAAATTTATCGCGGGAAATCTAGCGCGAGATCACTGTGACGTCACACGTTCAAATCTATATTCATTTGTTTACGTATATTGACTCGACACAAAGGAATGGTAGCATGTAAAAAATCTCTTGGGTCTCACCGAAGCTTTTGCGGTACTCAAAACTTGTATTCAAACCTCAAGGCACCCTAAATTACGAGTTAAATGTTAGCCATGTTTGGCATCGCACCACGGGAGAAAACATTAGAGAGCATTATGGGACGTAGACAAAAAAAATTCTTGATGAATCTGTAGGTTTAGCTCGTTCTTTTTCCCGTGCACACTGGTTCTTAGAGCTCGCTATAAACAAGATACATAGCTTGGTTTGAGTCATGTTTTTGTTCACATGAGTTTATTACATTCAACTTAAGATTTTTAAACTTGGTATTTCCTACTCAGCATAGCTGCATTTAAAATATATAAAATAATATGTTTTACGGTGAGACCGTTGGGGCGAGCGCAGAAGGAACTATACATTTCTCATTATTGTTAAATACAACCCGTGGACTGACTTGCCCCAATCTAAAACTTAGGCTTTCTCTCAAAAACTTTTACCCATGCAAGAAACCCGAAGTTATCAAACATATATTCCAATATTGTCCCGCCCTAGGCTAATATACTTAAACAAACTACCACTAAGATTAATTAATGTAAAACAGACTTATTAAAATATTTTGATAAATACAAAGCCGTTTGGGTTTTTTTTACGCAAATACAATCATGAATTATCATTCCTTTACTTTTTAATAATGATCAATAAAATCAGTAAACAATAAATTGCTTGTCTGTGTTATTTCTCATCTTGTTCCTTGTTGTTAACTGAGTTTTTAAATTAATTATTTTCCTCGGTAACATCAATTTTGTTTTTAATTTTTTTGATTTTTGTATGCTATATATGCGTAGAAGACGTGTGCCCTCCCCCTTTTTTAGTGTGTGATATTCCACTATTTAAAGGTTTGACCATATTTGCAACTAACAAATAGATATTTTAACAGTTTATTTTTTCTTCTCTTTTTTGTTTTAATTATTTATTACAAAATGACGTGGCTGCACATATTTCTAATAATTAGACTTTTTTAAATAAGTTTTTGTCACCTACCTAACGTATGCATATATATACGATTGGATCAATATGACAGTAAATTAAGCATGGAACTTGCGAGTGCATTTTACTAAGCAAAAAAAAAATATATATATCAAAACAAAACTAATCAGCTCATTATGACGTCATACTTGACTTTCTTTTGCTCTCGACAGTTCTCGTAAATTGTCGGATAAATTCGGGGAAGGAAATGACGTCATATGTTAGCAAAAGTTCGGATAGGCACAGTTTTTTTACGTAAGCATATGTGTTGTTTACTTTCGTGTTTTTAAAGGATTTTGTATTGTTAAATTAAATAGATATTTGCGATTTAAAGGTAAGAATTTTCCTTAGAAACGCTTCCTGTTCCACCATGTTGCTATGCACCTTAAAGGATTATTGGGATATGTAGAACGTTTTCACGCGGGTCCACAAAAATTTCTTTGAACAATGTGCAGATTTCAACTCGAATTTCCTCCGTTCGTACACGTTGTCTATGGAGCTCGCTATGCGAGCGGCGCTTCGCGCCGCTCGCTATAAACAAAATAAAACATGACCTCAGCTCTGTGTACAAACATAGCATTGTGCGCATAGCTCTGTATTTAGCTTATAACTCGAAGCTTGACTCTCAGATACGGTTAGTAAATATAAAATTGAAAACAATTAAAACAAATAAAAAATGCACTAAAACAAATAAAGAACACAATTTATTTTTCATAATATATATTTCTAGTAGCGAAAATATTCTCCGTTTAGACTGAAAATAATGAGCATTTTAACAAAACATGTTGCATTAATCAACCATTACGTAGAGATCGTACCGAATTAAATGTACCAATAGTAGTGCATCAGATTTTGCTCATTTTGCACAGGTACATGTAAACAATTAGCTGCAGGTCTGTAGCTCCCAGTCTGAAAAAATTTGGATGGACGACCTGGGAGCTACAGTGCCTCCCTTAGTAATAACCTGCGATTTACGGCGCACAAAAAATGGCGCTAGTTTTGGACTAATTAACCTTATTTCCACACAAATTCTGTGAAAACAATATCAGTAGTAAATTTCCTGAAAAATTTAATTGTACTAATTGTTTTCACAGAATTTGTGTGGAAATAAGGTTAATCAGTCCTAAACTAGCGCCGTTTTTTGTGCCCCGTAAATCGCAGGTTTTTTACTATGGGAGGCACTGTAGCTCCCAGGTCGTCCATCCAAATTTTTTCAGACCGGGAGCTACAGACCTGCAGCTAGTAAACAATTAGCTGTCTGATTTTCCGAAGTCTATATTTGATTCGATACGTAAAAATTCCAAAATACAAGTGACAGTTCCCCTCAAGTTAAAAAGAAACGAAAATCAAAACAAGCCAAAACCACCGTCAGAAGTGAAAATGTCAACGCATTGAAATATTTAACCTCAGTTTACTTCACAAGAAATTTGACCCATTTATCATGCGTCCAACATGGCTGCTTCTAACAGGTGTAACTATAGTAATTCACTGAAGGTTCACATTAAAACATGGCTGAGGCAAAATAATTCCCGAATTCCCCTTAGAATTTGGGGCATTTCCGCCCCGGACAGGAGCTGATTTTTTTTATGAGATAAAAAACAATATGTAAGATGTCTGACTATCCAGGTTTTGTAACAATGCGAGGTCATTTGAATTTTTGATGCGTGTTGTTTCCGGAGGGGGGGTGAAAAGTCCCGGGCTTGATTTTCAAGCACATGTGTAAACAAAGTCTCATGCCTTGCTGGATGCACGTGTGCTTTTTGCTACTAGTTTGTAAATGAAGTGTTGTTTAAAAAGATGTCAAGAGGATTTTCCCCAGAAGTTGAAATCTTGAAATTTTAATCTGTATCTAAAGTTGCGCAATTTTGGTAAGAATATATCGTAGAAATTAATACTGTAGTGACACCAACAAACTAGCTCTAACCTGGTTTTTGATATATGAAATATCGACCCCGAAGTTAAACTGATTGACCCCCATTCTCTCTGTCTTATTATTATTTTCGTAAATTACTCAAATTTTAAACAGAATTAGCCCATAATTTTTGCAATTTATATATTCCTTTCCATAAGGATTATTTATGCTAAATTACGTTGAATTTGACTCAGTAGTTCTTGAGAAGAAGATTTTTAAAAATGCACCCCCATTTTTCTACAGTTTCCAGGTTTTCTCCACTTTGAATAAAGATTGGTCTTTCATTTCTGCAATTTACATTCATCTTACCATAAGGAAGCTTTGTGCCAAATTTGGTTGAAATTGGCCTGGTGGTTTTAGAGAAGAAGTTCAAAATGTGAAAGTTTACAGACAGACGGACGGACGACGGACAAAATATGATCAGAAAAGCTCACTTGAGCTTTCAGCTCAGGTGAGCTAAAAATGGTATTAATTGGCCTTGTACTTTTCAAGAAGTTAAAAATGTAAAATTGTTAATGCATGATGCACAGACGCACGACGACGGACAAAGACCAATGGCAATAGGTCACCTGAGTGACTCAGGTGACCTAAAAAAAAAATTAAAAAATAAACACACATTGCACGATGAGAATTTCTTACCTGTGTACATATACACAGGTGTCAGATGGTTAACTATATACACAAGTAGGCGAAAATGCTTTTATGGACTGACAACTTGTGTATAAATAGATGAACAATGAATGCCCGGTGAGAGAACGGTGAGAGAACGGTGAAAGCATGCGCTGAACGCACAGTGAACACACAGAAAGCGAACACAAAAGTAGGAAAAATAGGAATGTTTCAGGGACTGTACCTTACCTTGCAATAGCCATGATAGTTTTTTCTATTGTTTGTTACTTTAAATTCTTCACAGATATATATTTACATTTTCTAGTGTCTTTGTGATTACAAATCGAATCAAATTTGTAACAGATAAATATATTATGACGCAAATGATGTAAAGTTGGGTCACAAGCAGGATTTTATCATACAATTGCTGAAAATTATATAAATATAAGTAACAAGGAATCATTTCTTGCATATTATGAGGTACTCACCATTATTGGGGCATAATTAATTAAGTTTAACAGTCAGAAGGGTTGAAATAATACTGAAAGAATTATTCCTTAAAGGTGAACACTACTCGTAAAAGGCACTGTCCGCCATATTTCTCTTTCAACAGTTCAAAGAATTTCGCTATAGAGGTCTTACCTGTGTGGACATACAACTTGGACATACAATAAAATTATTAAATTTTACACACTTTTTCCAAGCCAAGAGAATACTAATATCAAATAAATAGGTCAATGCATTATTTACAAACAGAATTTGCACATAAAACAAGAAATAAATGCACAAAATCCAAAGATTACGTAAGGAATTCTACACGTCAGCCATGAGTTTCAGGTGTGCAATTGGGTATAACAAAATCGCAGGGTTTATATACCTGCGTGACAGTGTCTATTTATGAGCGGTGTTCAGCTTTAAATACATATGTACCATATTCGAAATGCAGCCCATTGCCTTTCATGTGTGAGCCTCCAGTCTGCAAATTTGTCATCCCTAAGCAAGGTATCTCTGAACGGGTTGAAGTCAATTTTTTCCAATTCTTCAACAAGCTAAAGAAAACACAATCATAACAGAAGAAGCTCACTTGAACTTGCAGCTTATATGAGCTAAAAATCAAACAACCTTTAAATACTGAGTGTAATAAACTGTCAACATTCAACTGTTAACTGCATGTAAGAGTTAAAAAAAAATAAAAATTGATTTGCTATTTTTCCCACATTTTATCTCCCAAAAATATGATAATGTAACTGTAAGATGAATTTTGTTTGCTTAATGACTCACCAAATCATGATCTGGGAGATTGTCAGCATCCAGAACCATCACTTCAGAAACAGGTCTGTAAAAAATAAAATCAACATGACACAGGTCATTACAAAACTGTTTCTTCATAAAGAACACATTGCATGTTGCATGTCATGTATATGTACAAGGACATGTACACTCTATAAATGTTTACATCATATATTTTTAATGAGAAAACAACAGACAAATGAAGTTCTGCACAAAACTGTCTGTCACACTCACAAGCAACTCTTTTTATAATAAATATCATACTGTCAAAGTATCACAAAGAAGAATGCATACATGTTAACCTCAAGTGGTGAAAAAGAGGTAGATTTAGAACCCAAAAGAGGTAGCATTGCGCACAGTCTTTTACCCCTATAATTTAAAGCGCATATTTTTTTACTGTATATATATGTAGATAGGGTGTATTTAAGGATATCAACTACTGGTAAATAAACAAGAGGCCCATGGGCCACATCGCTCACCTGAGCAACAACAGACATAATAAAATCAGCTTTATAGAGTCATATACAAAATATCTGAACAATGTCGTATAATAGATCCTGTATAAAAAAAATTCCCCTGCATATTCTTATGTTTATCATTGACCCCCTTTGTAACAGGATGAATAAGCAAAAAACCCACAATTCACAACTGTTTATATATGGACTATAAACCTACATCAAACTTTGAACCCCTTTTGAGGTCCAAGAATTGTCCAGGGGCCAGAGTCTACACAATCTTAAAGAATCAACAATATGTCAAAATGCTTGCATGTAAGTAAAACCATATATAAAAACCATTTGAATTTTTGTGAACAATTTAAATGTTTTCCTTTGAAAAATTGGAACCCCCCCCCCCCCCCCCCCCAATGTGGCCCAACCCTACTCCTGAAGAATGTGATTTTGACAAATTTTAATCTAGACTATTTGAAGACTGAACTGACTAAAGCTTTTCTAGACAATTTGTGTTTTAGAAAGTTTTTCCCTATATATTCCTATGTAATAATTTGACACCCCCCCCCCCCTCAGATCGTGGCCCCACCCTACCCACAGGGATCATAATCTGAATAATTTGAATTTTCCCTACCTGAGGATGCTTCCAGACAAGTTGCAGCTTTTCTGCCCAATTTGTTTCTGAGAAGAAGATTTTTAAAGATTTTTCTCTATATATTCCTATGTAAAAATTCCCATTGTGGCCCCATCCTACCCCCAGGGATCATGATTTGAATAAACTTAAATCTACATTACCTGAGGATGCTTCCACACAAGTTACAGCTTTTCTGGCTGATCAGTTTCAGAGAAAAAGATTTTTAAAGAATGACTCTATATATTCCTATGTAAAATTTGACCTCCCCATTGTGGCCCCACCCTACCCACGGGGATCATGATTTGAATAAACTTGAATCTACACTACCTGAGGATGCTTCCACACAAGTGTCAGCTTTCTGGCTAATCAGTTTCAGAGAAGAAGATTTTTAAAGATTTACTCTATATATTCCTATGTAAAAAATTCGACCCTCCCTCCATTGTGGCCCCACCCTACCCCCAGGGATCATGATTTGAACAAACTTGAATCTCCACTACCTGAGGATGCTTCCACACGAGTTTCAGCTTTTCTGGTCAAATGGCTTATAAGAAGAAGATTTTCAAAGATTTACTCTATATATTCCTATGTAAAAATTCAACCCCCCATTGTGGCCCCACCCTACCCCCGGGGATCATGATTTGAACAAACTTGAATCTACACTACCTGAGGATGCTTCCACACAAGTTTCAGCTTTCCTGGCTGATCAGTTTCAGAGAAGAAGATTTTTAAAGATTTACTCTATATATTCCTATGTAAAAATTCGACCCTCCATTGTGGCCCCACCCTACCCCCGGGGATCATGATTTGAACAAACTTGAATCTACACTACCTGAGGATGCTTCCACACAAGTTTCAGCTTTTCTGGCCAAATGCTTTTTGAGAAGAAGATTTTTGAAAAATACCAACAAATTTTCAATGATTTTTAATTATCTCCCCTTGAAAGAGGGTGTGGTCCTTTATTTTAACAAACCGGACAAAATGTGATCAGAAAAGCTCACTTGAGCTTTCAGCTCAGGTGAGCTAAAAAGACTTTAGCAATATCAACACATGCAAATTTAAACTAGATGCTGTCATTAGACAGTAATACCCGCACCAAGTGTTAGCCTCTAAATAACACTCTCTTGTACCAGTTTTAGTAAAAAAGAAGGACTCATGCAATTTCCGGTACTTTTTAAAAATTATAATTTTCATAAATGATCATCCAATAATACACATATTGCCTTTATGTACAATTTGGGGTTGAACTGTTTGCATCTGTTTGTGATCTTCATATTATTTCCATTAAAAACCCGTTTTTAAATATGACACAAACAAACATTCTTAGCATTTTATATTCGTATTTGTGCCCTCATGCAGAAAAAAATATGATAAAATAAAAAAAGATCCCTACCTACCTAACCTAATTTTTTTCATCAGTGTTACCCTAAACACACAATTTTTTTTCTTAGGCTCAACTGTTAGGTAACATTATTGTGGGGGAAAATATTATATTTTATACACTTTATTTAATGTTTCGTTCAATAAGGAGTACATCACAATATGTGGGTGTCCCATACCACCTTAAAGCTGAAAATTGTGCTTTACGTGGTTAATTACCTAATAAAATTGTGCAAAGGGTTTTAAAGAAAAAAGTTATGAAAATACATGTACATGCAATATGTTACAATTAAATGATCTTTGTCTGAAGTTGCGTACACAACACAGGTGTACAGGTTGCATTAGCGGGTATTAGTTTTACCCAGCTCTTTGGTTTGATGAGTATCACATGGTGTACATGCATGTGTGTTTTCGATATGCAGAATAGGATTAATTAACACGAATAAACGTTTCTTTTGTGGTGATCAGCTAAAGGAATTCATATTGTGCTAATTGGATTATCATTATGATGTTGACCAATAAAGGTAAGTATAATACATGTAGTAGCACAATATTATGAGACACCGGTATACAAAACAGTTAAGTTTTACTTTCACTTTCTAAAATGTGATCTCCCTTTGCCAGCATACTGTATCATCATCTGTATTTAAATAAGCTTATCTACAGTTTCTGTCATTTTAATTGCAGATTTTTTATATTTTTTATTTGTCAGACTTACACTATTGAGTTGACTCCATATTGACCCTATTTTGTATTAAATTTGGGTATTAAATATCATGTTTATATGAGTTATCATAGGGAGGAAGGGGAAGGGGCCTTAACCGTTCCCCATCCCCAGGATGTGTGGATTAGATATACATTTCTAGTGAGAATGAAGGCATGCTGCAGCCTTTTTTTTTTCCATTATACCCCTACCCCATCATCATACACCAGTAATAGAAAAAGAGTTAATGACTAATTTTCTTTTATTTTAAATTGCTTAATATTCTTTTTTGTCAAGAGATATGTGGCATGTCAAGATTTATGACTAATGAAAATTTATGCATTTTAATCCTGATTGTTAACATACATGTATAATTATATATATAAAAAAATACATGTGATATTATACTAGGGATCATGCAATCAATTGCAGAATTGCTAATCGGTTATTTATAACTCATTTTGACTGATTAATTTGTTAATCATTTTGAAAATAAAGACATTTCTAAATACATGTATAACATACTATCAATAGATTGATTTTGTAACTATTTAGGGCCCCACTCTGCAGATGCCCTATAGTGATCATTCTGTCCAATTCTGCTGATCATGTCAAGATACATTAGATACATTTAAGACAAATTGGCCCCTGCCCCTTGGATTATTCCCCCACCCCCTGGAGTTGTTTTTAAACAACCACCCCCCCCCCCCCTCCTCTGAAATAGAAAATTATAATACATTTCAATAACTGTTGAGATCCCCACCCTAGACCATATTCATTCTTCCTCCTTGTGTCATTGCACATCAATTGTACATGTATATAGGTTATACCCCCTTTGAGATGCCAAGTGACTTTCCAGAGTTAGAACTAATCAAGTAACCTATCTTATTCATATGTAGTGTAATTCCTAGCCCTAGCCCAATGATGACCCTGCTTTGTTTTTTACAGCAAGGTTTTTGTTGACTGACTTTATAATTTCCACAATTATATATAACATTTTGTTTATCTTTAAGATTAAAATGCAATTCCCAAAATCTCTTTATGTACATCTGACATCATACAGAAAAAACCAATCAAGAAATGATTTTGTTACTGTAAAAATGTGAGAAGAGACTCTGAATCTCCCTACCCACCTGCCCCCTGAAAACATGAATAGTCGAATATTTTTAAAATATCCTCAAAATCATCGAAATCCCAGCTCCTAAACCATATATATTTTTGTTTCTTGAACCATGACCATGTCAAGGCAAATCTTTTTGTGGTATTAGAAGGTCATGGCATCTGAAGGTCACCCTAACCCCACCCCACCCTCCCAAAATCAGAAATGATCAATTATCTTGAAAAAAATGCTTGTGATCCCCACCCCTAAATCATATATATTCTTCCTCCTTATGCATCTTATGGTACGTTATTTCAATCACAAGAGATAAGAGGAGGTCCATGAATTAGGTTTTTTATGGGACGGAACATCATTTTGCAGATAGCATTGACCCTCAGAATCAAATTTATATTTCTATAACCTTATTGCATATCTATAGCTCGGCCCCTGTTATATCCCTATAAATGATGTGGCTATTCATTAAATCATGAAAGGAGTTCTGGAAAGTAGGTTTTTTCAAGAGTGATAAACGTCAATTTTCAGCTACTATTTGACTCCCTGGATGAAATTTAAATTTTTAAAACCTTATTGCATGACTATATGACAGCCCCTATCATACCCCAAGATATGATGTGGCTATTCATTAAATCATGAGAGGAGTTCTGGGAAGTAGGTTTTTTCAGGAGTGATAAACGTCAATTTTCAGCTACTACTTGACTCCCTGGATGAAATTTAAATTTTTAAAACCTTATTGCACACCTATAGGACAGCCCCTATCATATCTCAAGAGATGACATAGCTACTGCATAAATTGTAAGGGGAGTTGTGGTAACCATATTTTTTTTGCCAAAAAAAACGTCATTTTTTGATGCCCACAGACCCCCGTGATAAAAACAAAAATTCTGAAACATGATTACACGTCAACATGACACCCCGAAGCATATCCTATTAGATCATTAGGCTACTGCAAAAAGAAATTGACATTTTTTGAAACCAGACTTTTTGTAAAAAAACGTCATTTTTCAGCCATTTAATGACCCCCAGGACAAAGTTGAAATTTCCGAAACCTTATTGCGCATCTATAAGACACCCCTAAACATATTCCAAGAGATGAGTTCTCTACTGTTGAAAATGTAAAAGGAGTTCGAGGAAGAAGGTTTTTTGTCAAAAAACGTCATTTTTTACCAATTATTTGACCCCAGGACTACCAGAGAATTTTTGAAACCTTTTTACAAAACAACATGACACCCCAAATCATACTCCAAGAGTTCAGTTTGCAGGTTTATAAGATGTAAGAGCAGTTTGAGAAAGTAAAACGTGACAGACGGACGGACGGAACAGGGTAACAACAATATACCCAAACTTTCTTTAGAAAGTGCAGGTATAATAAGTTTGCATGCACCATATACTATCAAATTGAATACAGCTTTTTTTTGGAAGAGAAAGATCCTTGTGTGCAGAGACTTTAACAATTGCCATTCTTCACAAACAAGAGAAGTTTGTGAAACACTTATGCCACTTATGGAATTTTTCGAAGTCCAAGGCACATAACTCTTTCAAAAATTGCTCAGTCGTACCTGTATCTGTATACCAAATCTCATTATACCCGCACTTTCTAAAGAAAGTTCGGGTATATTGTTGTTACCCTGTTCCATCTGTCCGTCCGTCCGTCTGTCACGTTTTACTTTCTCAAACTGCTCTTACATCTTATAAACCAGCAAACTGAACTCTTGAAGTATGATTTGGGGTGTCATGTTGTTTTGTAAACAGGTTTCAAAAATTCTCTCGTAGTCCTGGGGGTCAAATAATTGGTAAAAAACGACGTTTTTTGACAAAAAACCTTCTTCCTTGAACTCCTCTTACATTTTCAACAGTAGACAAATCATCTCTTGGAATATGTTTTGGGGTGTCCTATAGATGCGCAATAAGGTTTTGGAAATTTCAATTTTGTCCTGGGGGTCATTAAATGGCTGAAAAATGACGTTTTTTTTAACAAAAAGTCTGGTTTCAAAAAACGTCAATTTCTTTTTGCAGTAGCCTAATGATCTAATAGGATATACTTCGGGGTGTCATGTTGACGTGTAATCATGTTTCAGAATTTTTGTTTTTATCACGGGGTCTGTGGGCATCAAAAAATGACGTTTTTTTTTGCAAAAAAAATATGGTTCCCAGAACTCCTCTTACACTTATGCAGTAGCTATGTCATCTCTTGAGATATGATAGGGACTGTCCTATAGATGTGCAATAAGGTTTTAAAAATTTAAATTTCATCCAGGGAGTCAAATAGTAGCTGAAAATTGACGTTTATCAATCCTAAAAAAACCTACTTCCCAGAACTCCTCTCATGATTTAATGAATAGCCAAATCATATCTTGGGGTATGATAGGGGCTATCATATAGTCATGCAATAAGGTTTTAAAAATTTAAATTTCATCCAGGGAGTCAAATAGAAGCTGAAAATTGACGTTTATCACTCCTGAAAAAACCTACTTCCCAGAACTCCTCTCATGATTTAATGAATAGCACATCATTTATAGGGATATAACAGAGGCTGAGCTATAGATTTGCAATAAGGTTATAGAAATATAAATTTGATTCTGAGGGTCAATGCTATCTGCAAAATGATGTTCCGTCCCATAAAAAACCTAACTCCTGGACCTCCTCTTATCTCTTGTGATTGAAATAACGTACCATAAGATGCATAAGGAGGAAGAATATATATGCTTTAGGGGTGGGGATCACAAGCATTTTTTTCAAGTTATTTGATCATTTTTGATTTTGGGAGGGTGGGGTGGGGTGGGGTTAGGGTGACCCCCAGATGCCATGACCTACTAATACCACAAAAAGATTTGCCTTGACATGGTCATGGTTCAAGAAACAAAAATATATATGGTTTAGGAGTGGGGATTTCGATGATTTTGAGGATATTTTAAAAATATTCAACTATTCATGTTTTCTATTTAAGAGGAGGGGGGGTGGTTGCTTAAAAACAACTCCGGGGGTGGGGGAATGACCCAAGGGGCAGGGGCCAATTTGTCTTAAATGTATCTTGACATGATCAGCAGAATTGGACATAATTATCACTATAGGGCATCTGCAGAGTGGGGCCCTAAATAGTTATCAAATCAATCTACAAAAAATATTGATAATATGTTATACATGTATTTAGAAATGTCTTTATTTTCAAAATGATTAACAAATTAATCATTCAAAATGAGTTATAAATAACCGATTGGCAATTCTGCAATTGATTGCAAGATCCCTAGTATAATATCACATGTATTTTTTTTTTATATATAATTATACATGTATGTTAACAATCAGGATTAAAATGCACAAATTTTCATGAGTCATAAATCTTGACATACCACATATCTCTTGACAAAAAAGAATAAGCAATTTAAAATAAAAGAAAATTAGTCATTAACTCTTTTTCTATTACTGGTGTATGATGATGGGGTAGGGGGTATAATGGGAAAAAAGGCTGCAGCATGCCTTCATTCTCACTAGAAATGTATATCTAATCCACACATCCTGGGGATGGGGAACGGTTAAGGCCCCTTCCCCTTCCTCCCTATTATAACTCATATAAACATGATATTTAATACCCAAATTTAATACAAAATAGGGTCAATATGGAGTCAACTCAATAGTGTAAGTCTGACAAATGAAAAAATAAAAACATTCTGCAATTAAAATGACAGAAACTGTAGATAAGCTTATTTAAATACAGATGATGATACAGTATGCTGGCAAAGGGAGATCACATTTTAGAAAGTGAAAGTAAAACTTAACTGTTTTGTATATCCGTGTCTCATAATATTGCGCTACTACATGTATTACACTTACCTATATTGGTTAACATCATAATGATAATCCAATTAGCACAATACGAATTCCTTTAGCTGATCACCACAAAAGAAACGTTTATTCATGTTAATTAATCCTATTCTGCATATCAAGAAAACATATGCATGTACACCACGTGAAACCCATCTAACCAAAGAGCTGGGTAAAACTAGTACCCGATGCAACCTGTACACCTGTGTTGTGTACGTAACTTCAGACAAAGATTATTTAATTGTAACATATTGCATGTGGCCTTCTTTTTGACTAAAACTAGTACAAGAGAGTGTTATTTAGAGGCAAACACTTGGTGCGGGTATTACTGTCTAATGACAGCATCTAGTTTCAATATGTGCAACCTTTGCGAATAAAATGAACAGAAACTGCAAATAATTGGAATTTTTCTATGTCCAAGGGGGATAACTCTGTTGAGAAAATGGCTCGATCAAACCCATAGTCGAACTTGATTTAGATGTTATTATAATGAATCTGTTTACCAAATTTCATTTCAATATATGCAACCCCTGTGAAGAAAATGAACAGAAACTGTTGGTAGAACAACCGACAGACAGACAGAGAGACAGACGGACAGCAGCAAAGCAATATGCCCTCCATTCTTCAAGGGGGGCATAAAAATAGGTCTAGTTGCTAAAATTTAACAACCAAGAGAAGTAAGAACTGGTAGTAAATTTTATATTCTTTTTCAATATAAGAAACAATGTTTACATGCTTATTACAAATCATGCACTATTGCAATAAAATGTAAGTCAAGTTTACTTTCATGGCCAAGTTAAAAGATATATTCAGTAATTATTAAAGCCACGCGTGGAATAGCAAAGTTCCCTTTTCCTTAGTGAGGATAATATCGACATGTCATGTTACTAATGTAATCAAGTGGCTTCTTTCATTGTTCAAAGTAAAACACATGTTTGAAATACTATCATTCACCAGACTTAAAAAAACATTTGATTGCCCTTGATTCAAGTCAAGCGCTAATTTCAAACCCAACAAGATTTTTGGACCACAATGGCTTCCAAAATGGCTATCTATCAAAACAACAAACATATTTTGAAGAAAAGCCGTAGATTTTCTAATAAAAGAGGTAGGCGGGAGACAGAGTTAAAAAGCCTTAGACTTCCAATCTATGCAGTAGAGTTAACATGTATGAAGAATGAAGTATGACAATGGTTTTTTTAAAAATATATGACAAGTTTGCTAAACATAAATACATGTACCCTTCCCCATAAATAAGATTTGATTTGACCAGTACCATTAACCATGTGATCTTTAACCCTAGCTATAACCAACCTGAAAAGAAATCCAAGGCTGCTATTCTGACAAGTGCAGTATGAACTATACTGGTTCCCTAGATGTTTATTGCAATACATTTTGCTTAATAATTATTTGATTTTCTTAAATACATGTACATCAAATCTAAATAATTATATACAGACCCCAGAGCATACTTCTACACCAAACAAGTTTGCAACTTCTGTGCAAGAAACATTTTGTGCTAAGTTTTAGTGTTTTAGGTGAACCAGTCTTTAAAATGTTTCTCCCTACTTGTATGAAATTTATATCTACAAATTGTTCTCAATATACAAATACACAATAATGTTCTCTCTACAGCAAAAGTACAGCTACATGTATAAATGATTTGATATTTTGCCAATTTTTAAAAAAGTCTTACTTTTTGAACATCAACACATTAATTTAAACACCGTAAATCTCATGTATAACAGGCACCTGTGCATAATACACCCCCCCCCCAAAGTTGGGTGTAAAATGCTGAAAAAACGCTGTTCCTATATATAATACGCACCCAAAAAACAAAGAAATTTTTTATTTAGATTTTTTTTTAAAAATCACCAATATGTATGCATTGATAATGTTTTCACTTGAAAGTAATTATGTCTGCAGTTCAAACCCAAAACAACAACAAAAGTAATGACATAATTAATTGATAATAAGTCCAATTCTTGGATAATTGTTATATATATATAAACATTGTGGGGGAAAAAGTTTGTATGTCATATATCGTCATTATCAATTGTACAAATGAAATCTATTTCTAAAAGTGTCTACGTAAGGCAAATACGTTTAACTGCATAACATACAAAAAGTAAATAAGTTAAATCAAATCATAATTATTGCTAATCTTCCTGCACTCAAATAACCTGTGAAGTCTGACATGAGACAAGTGCATTCTTCACTGGAAATTGTTAAACATTGCATGACCTTGCGACAAGTCAACAGGTAGCTGGTTACATAATTGCAAATGTCTGATTAAAAAAAACAGTGGTCTGGGTGGATAAATATTTTAATACATAGAAATTAAATTAAGAATAAGGTATTTCTGAACAAAATAATAAATTTAGTCTTCACTCATACAACTTGCATAACATGCGATATCAGCAGTCATACTCCCGCAGTATCCAGAAACAAGCTCTTAAATCAAAGGCCGGAACGGCCACAAAGGCGTCGAGCTGACATTTTTTTCTTTTATATAGAATGATACCAATAATTTGAATTTCTGTACTAATAGTCATATCAAATGATATTAGACTTAGAATAGAAAGTATATGAATTATGTTTTCTGCTGCTTTAAAAACAAAAATCAGTATATTTTCTTATAAAATAGGTAGTGGTGCTTTTTTAATACAATAACTCATCATAATTGCAAAAATCGAAGAAATTCCAAAGTTCAAAAATAATTTGTTTCTTTCTGCTTCAAACAGTCTTTGAACAACTTTCACAGGTTCATAATTTGAATACATTAACAGTGTGTCCCTAATTATAATAATAAAACATACATTTATTTATTTCAATTCCCGTTTGAAACAAGATTTCCTATGGTATGGTTGTTTACAAACAAATCCACAACACGTGCTATCTAAAATGCTCGACCAAACTAACTGCATTATCGAGTTTATTTTTTGCAACGAAATTACTAGATACGTTTATCGCTTACATTTATTTTGGAGACCGTGCCCGATAACAAATAAATTTACATCTAAAATGTTATTTCTATCGGGCACTGTCTCCAATTAAAATGTAAGCGATAAACTAAAATAATATCTAGTGAATCTTTACACTTTGGCCTAATTGTATTCATCCGCCATTTCTTGATTAAGCAAATTTATTCTTATGCAATGAGTTGTCAATCACCAGGGAGGCAAAGTTGGGTTTTTTGTACACAATTTAGTTGAATAAATGGAAAAAAATCTTGTAATACGTTTAATACTTTTAGGAACTTATTTCTTAATAATGCGCATTTAAAAGGCGGTGCAGCGCGTGAATTTTGGACGATTGCCAATCCAGACGATCGCTAGAAGGCTGCCGAGCATTAGCTCGACGCCTTAAAAAATAGGGTAAAATTTTTTTCCTATGTATAATAAACACCCCCCCCCCCATTTTTGATCCAATTTTGGCTGGAAAAAAGTGCTTGTTATACACGAGACTTTATGGTTTTATCCATGACTGCAAACTTTAAAGAGATTTTAGAAACATTCACAAAGGTATAGTCATTTCGAAAAACTTTCTTAAGCTTCTAATACTCACTCCAATTTAGGCAGAATCTTCTGGTCATAACCCTCAGATATGAATGACAGAAAGGCTTCGTTCTTTAGGATTGGACTGTTGACTTCATGAGGCTGAAATACCCAAGAGCAGAGATAAGATCACTTTGACAACTCAAAAGACAATTCATGTCATAGGATGTTAAACTGCTAATACTCATTAAATGACAACTCAAAAGTAAATCTTATCAATTAACAACTGCATCACAGGGCTTACAGACGTTTCTGAAGGAATTTTAGAAATGTCAACCAATTATTTATCTATATATCTAATATGTACTTCATACATTGAATTTCAGCAACCGTAGTAACAGAATAATTTAGTAAATTCTACCGAGCAACCTTAAATTTTACAGTGTGATTTAAAAACATTGTAAATTTCTTCATGTGATGGATAAATAAACAAGACTGTACATGTCAATAAATCAAAATTTATCGAATCAGGGCATGTATATAGACAATTACATGATGTAACTGTATCAAATAGAAATGCATTTTACTGTAATTGGTCCTGTCATTTGCATGATTTGGTCAGTCTCTGTTATTCATATACATGTTTATCAACTAGAAAAACCTCTACACCATACATAACTTACCAAATTTCTTTCTTTGATCTTTTTCATGCAGTAAGCTGGTGTTGCATCCAAGTAAATGACAAGATGTGGAGCAAAAAGAGAGGAAAGAGCAACATTTATATATTCCAAATAATCCTTGTACACTGAAATATAAATTAAGCAGGTGCATTAGCATAAAATATAAAAGAGATCTTATTGTTCATAGGCATATCATAGTCCACTAGTCACTGAACAATGCCGCACACAAAAACAATGGCAATTTGCCAATGTACATATTGTACCCTAAAACCATTTCAGTTGTGAAAAACCTTGATCCAAATAGTAGAGTGGCAATACTTTTAAAATTTTGATTATATATTGTACCACCCTACCTTATGGCTGATTTGTATATTTTTCGGCAGATAAATTATAAGGGAATTTTTTTTATGCAAATGTAAAAAATTCTACTGTTGAATTTCAAAAACTTTAAAGTTCAAAGATCATGCAGTGACTAAAATAAAAAAAATTACATAATGAAAGAGTTAGAGGAATTCATAAATTATCCTGAACTCATTTATTTCATTTACTTATTAAAGACTCAATGTGTTGCCAAAGTGAACTAAATAACATGTTAATATGGCTGCTCCATCATATTTCATATCCCTGACTAAGGGCATATATAATAACTTTAAAGCAACAGTACACAAATATTTCGTACAAATAAACATCAATATAAATATATCATATCGCAAAATAAATTATTAATTATCAATTAAAATTTGGCACCGCGTTAGCGTGGTATTTAATTTGTCTGCACAGCCTTGGTGAGTTATAGATATGATATAAATATGACTACATCCAAAAATAAGCATTCAATGCTTAATTAAATGCTGCAAATTTTATATAGTGGTGCAAATGATTTACATGAAATGAAGCATGCATGGAGAATCTAACTCTGTAGGTGTTATAGTACTGGGCTTCAACAAAATTTAGATTACCTGATTTCTGAAAGAGTTTGGCCCTCGACATGGCATGACAGAAAGCAATATCGCTGTACATATTGCGAGCCATAATAATTCCTTGTCCTGAAAAAAAAAACAATGTCAAACTTATTGACCAATTATTTGGTGAAACTCAACAGCACATCAGTTAAATGTTTATTTTCCCCTAAATTTATGAACAAAAATCACACAAAATATGATAAACAAGATACTGTACAATTATATTAGGCTTTTGATGAAACAATACATGTTTTTATTTATACACTTGATGAGAGTATATCGACTGAGGACAAAGACCAAGGTTATGTATTCTCATCAGGTCTACAAAATATGAATTTGACTGATATCAAAATTTCACAAAATGCTATGATTGATTTATTATAATTAATATATAACTAATGCTCTTTAAAATAATAACAGTAGAATATTTGGTTCATGAAGTCACTACAGTGCAGGCATGGGGTAAGTGAAAAAAGTATTTGTAATTGAGCGTAATTTATTACATTTTTCAAAGTAATTGGGAGTAATTTGTAATTGAGTCTGCTTTCAATTACAAGTAATTGAATGTATTTAATTATATTCCAAAAATATCATGTATTTTAAATTACATTTCAATTACTTTTTTTTCAAGTGAAAATTTTAAAAAGGTGTCATATTCAGTTCAGTTTTTTATTAACTGTATAAGCTGTACAGATTATAAGTACCAGTAAATATAAACAATTATATACATGTACAAGTATATTAGGTTAACAGGAGAATGTGACGAAAGTATAATGATGTATATTTTGTATACCTGTTTGGAATGGGCTTGTGTTTATACAATACATGTAATAAAATGTTTCATAATGTTTAATATGTTTAAACAGCATGACACACTATCCAGCACAATACTAGGTAAAGGTCCAATTTTGTTCAGGTGTGAAGCCCTCTGATACTTACTCACTTACATACCCAAGAAAAAAGATATTGAATAAAACTTCACTATAGAATATATTCTGTCCAAAACGAAACATGCACTCAATGATACTGGATGCATGAAAAAGTTTCCAGAAATTTTAAAATTTGAATTTTAAAGCTAAATCCAGTTTCACACCTTTTCTGTTTCACCCTCAGATGTTTCGGGCCTGTGCTAATATCGCCACGAAACATCTTGTTATTTTTATTACTTCTTTTTATTGTCATTTATCTAAATCATGTAAATTATTTATTTTTGTTATTTTTTATTATACGAGGTGCTTGTTTGTTTGAAGCAGTTCTATAATACCAATCATTTAATACAAATCATTTACGGTTAAGTCTCGGTTATTTGCCTGAGATCAAAAGTTTCACTGACAAGGCATTCAATATTATAAGAACGTGCTCACAGAATTAAAACATCTTTTTAAATAGCTTAAATAAATAATTTACATGTTTTAGATGGATGATAATGAATAGAAATAACAAAAATAATGAGATGTGTTTCACCAGAGACAAAAATAACAGAGATTGGCAACTGATTGAAATCTCGCAGTCCCTATTGTAAAGTATTCCCAGTTTAAATCAGTATATCTTTCTAATAAACAAATGTATTGAAATAAAAACAGCTAAAACCTATTACCAAAACATTCAAAATATTATATTTTCATGAGTTTGTGTCCTATGAACAATATTAAAAGAGGAGTTTCAGGTGGCAGTTGGTGACCCGTGGTCCGAGATTTCGCCAACGTTTTATAGCTGGCCTATATAATTTCTAAATATTAATCTATTTTTCAATTTATTGTTTCAAAAACTTTTAAATTCTATGCACATTTTTCATAAAAACAATATACTTTTGGTTTAAGATCAATATATCAATTAACAAATATGTAGTTCTCAAAGTAAGTTTGGTCCCGTAACATTTTTCAATGACAGAACACACTAATGGCGGAGTTGCCAATCTCTGTTATTTAGGTCTCTGGTTTCACCCCAATATTAGTGCAAATCATTGGGGCACAAAACATCCGTTTATTTATGTTAAAAATCTTCAAAAAGTGATGGAAACAATAACTTGGGACAGACAATACATGTATTACAAACCAGTATTGAGGAGGTGTCTCAAAGCATTCCGATATTTAAGCCACCTTTGGTGGAACGAGTCAAACTGACATCGCATGATCAGGGGGTTGTCTTTAAGCTTTTCTGTTGCCCAAAATTCTTCCAGACCGTTGTACAATATGCGATCAACACGATACGGATTCACTTCTAGGTAGTTGAAGCCTTCATATCTACCATTTTGAGTATACATCTGGTCAAAGTCAATATCTTCAACATACAACAAATCGAACTCCTCTGCAAGTTTCTTTGCCAGTGCTTTCTTTCCAGTCCCGAGATTTCCTTCAACTAAGACGACTATGGAATTTTCATTCATGCGCGGTATAGGGGAATCAAACATTTGCCAGAAAGCGTTGTATTTTCTGCCAGTGAAAGGTTTCGGTCTTGGGGGCAATGGGAAAGGATTGTTAACAGATCGTAAATTTGCAACCTGGGTGCAACTTGGTATAGCTGCAGTGAGTAACTGAGATTTTGCACCATTCACACCCAATGTTAGAAACCGTGGACCCAAACTCGCCATAATTATGGCAAAGTTTTACGATTGCCTTGATACTGGTCTTTTCTCCTTGAATACCGGAAGTTGTGTCAACGGAATCAGGACAACTCGTCCCGAAGACAACTCACCCCCCAGTACAACTGAAGACAACTCGCCCCCAATTTAGGACAACTCGCCACCACTGAAGACAACTCGCCCCTATATTTTTTAATCTGTATTAAGGCCAAAAAAAATCTTCACAGAACAGTTTATATTATTTAGTCATTTTTTTATTTTATAAGTTTTCATTTCAGATTTTTACATTTACGATGCTCTCTAACACAGTTTGAATTATTTATTTTTTAAAATTTATTTGAAATCAGCAAATGCAGTTAATGTATTATGATTGATCAATCTATTTTTCATACTATATAGAATATTATTTTTTGGATATATTCTATTTAGGCAAATAAACAGTTTTTTTCTAAACTGATGATTTTATAAACAGTGCACAAATATAGCACATTAAATTTAGTTACAATTATATTATGAGTATGACCAATGCAATAATGACCTCAACGATCAATTAAACGATTGATTCTTTTCTTGTGATAGGACCGTTTGATAATCATTGAAATAAAATAATCATTTATAATGAAACCCAATTAAAAACTAAAGACTTGTTCATAACAAAATTCTTAACTGTGATGACTAGTTAACGTATGCAAGCTCATTGGTTTTAATGAATTAAATTTAAATTAAGATGCTTGTTTAATTGACAGATCCAATTAAGCTTCTAAGCCGCATAAAAGTATGGAAAACAAGAAACAAAGTATTCAACAGTCAAAAAACTTGCTGAAACAAGTCTGGATAAACGAATGGGCATGTAAACTAATTTAAATAAAATATAATTATATGAAAAGTGAGCGGATAAACGAACTAATAATAAAAAAAATCTCTATTAGTGCTTATGTGAAAACAATGTTCATTTCAAATAGTTCTTATATATTTATGGAATATTTTAGATTAAAGTCAAGAAAGTATAATCTATTTACGTTGTGATTTTCGAAAAATATTGAAATAGTAACAAATTTGCAAATCAAAAACGTATAAGATATGTTTTTAAGAATTGGGGGCGAGTTGTCTTGTTTGGGGGCGAGTTATCCTATTTTGGGGGCGAGTTGTCTTAGACTGGTGGCGAGCTGTCTTGGGGGCGAGTTGTCCAGCATTCTTGTCAATTACCGGTACGTCGACTTACCCAAATGGACAACTACTACGTCAAAATTTCATTTTGTGGATTTTTATATTCAATTTCATTATCTGAAGGGTATATATGATGTAAATTAATAGATAATGAAAACCAATTTCTTAAGATGAGTTTTTAGAATTTTGCTGGGTAACGTTATATTTTAAGAAAAATTTAAAACGATCCCGACTGAAATAAAACTGACAGCAGGGCATATATTTTCTTTAGTAGTCATACTCATCATGCTCATTAAGCAAATTTTAAATTCTCGCTGACAACTGTAAAATATTATAGTAATTGGCTATAATCAGAGACATATATCATAACGGAAATTATACAGAAATTGGTTAAAGGACATGCGGTAAATAGATAACGTATGTTTATTTAGGTTCATGGAGAAATGTGTTATTAAGTCCAGTGATGAGCCTGTCGATGCCGGGTCAGAAATCTAAATAAAACGCTTCTACTGACCACGGTGCGTCAGATCATTAGTATGCACTTAATCGCATTTACTTATAAGGTCCGGAGATCGGAGGTAGTGTCCGTGCGTATAAAAAGGAGGTGCGGGGAAAGCGGCTCTCCAGTAGTCAACTGGAAGCTGTCTTTTGCCTCCTCTTTTTATACAGGTAAGATCATAGTAAGATACTTGCGCGGTTTTAATAAAAGTTAACAAAAATGATTCAGAAGGTTCAAGTAAATATAATATCTTATTTTCAGAGTTTTTGTAATCAATGTTTATTGTTATTAATTATACATTATATTATATTGTGGAATTTGATTGGAATGTTTTATTAGTAAACTTGAATAAAAGAGTAGTCAACTGGAAGCTGTCTTTTGCCTCCTCTTTTTATACAGGGAAAGGGCTACTCCCCAGGTTGAGGAGGAGAGAATTCTGGGTTTGATAAGGTGGCACAGACAACGCCAGGTGTCTGGTCAAGGACGAATAAGATCCCGAGGATCAAATTAACGGAAATATCGTATTCAGCAAAATCCTAGTACGATACATATATAATTATTTGTTAAATATGTCTCTGCTATAATATTTTACAGTTGTCAACAAGAATTTAAATTTGTAAAATATTATAGCAGAAACTCTATTCTAACTGCTAAATTAGAAGCTTTAATATGAACCCCTAAAATGTCTTTCAAGATAAAGTTTTGAATTTTTTCAATGGAGTTTTGTCAAAATCTTGTTATTTTTTTTAAATCACTTATCCAAATTTCCGAAGCATAAGTCAAAATTGGCATAATGCATGATTCATAAATCTTATATAGAACCTTTCCTGAAAGACTGCGATTGCTTGGCAGTTTTAATTCGATTATAAAATAAGCCTTAATTCCTTGCTCTACCTGCTTAATAATTCTCACATGCATATTTCAATTTACCATTATTTTTTAGGACAACACACACATTTTTATATTCATCAACAAAAACAATAACATCTTCTTTATACCTCATTGTTTTACAACTCAAATTTTTAAGATTCTTACTAGAAAATACCATAGCATTAGTTTTTTTTGTATGAACTTATCACTTCCAGTCACTACAATATCTTTCCAATGAGTCAAGACACTGTTGTAACCCATCTACTGATTCTGATATATGTAATAAATCATCTGCCAAAAATAAGCTATTAAAGCAGATGTTGTTTAATGGGGCATGTTTTAGAAAAATCTAAATACTTTGTAAAGTCATCAATAAAAATGTTTAAAAGTGTCGGACTCAAATTTTCTCCCTGTTTTACTTCACGATTTGTAGGAAAAAAGTCACTATGAATATTTGATTGTTTCGCAGCACATATATTAGTAAATATACATGTTCAATAATTCTATAAAAATTACCCCCAATACCTTTATTTACAAGTAAAAATAAATTAAGGGTATATTTTGATGAAGTCTTAATTTTTTTTTTGTAAAGTATTTACTCTAACCACATATGCAGATATGAAGCTTAATTACGATTGTAGCTAAAAAAAAAAATCATATATAGTGATACTTGTTTCGGCGCTACGGTGCATAAATTAACATGATCGCATTGACATTTCGATAGTTTTCATTCCTTAAGAGTTATTTCCCTTGGCCGCCATCTTGTGGGTCAAACCACTTTTTTCCTATTATCTTTATCTGAATGAATCATGACACACAACGTATACTATTTTGAATAAATAAAAAAATAAAGAAAAAAAGTTTCAAATAATATACAAGTAATTACTGATTTTTAAGTTTAAATAGTCGACAGGACTCTAAAATTCTGAATATAAAATTGTTTAAACTGCTAAACCCTAGTTTATTTTGCTCGTTTTACATATCATCATTTTCATTAAATTATTGTGATTTTATCATGTATCATTGTTTATTAACACACATAAAAACTACATGTATATCTGAATCTTGAACAAGTTTGGTTTTAGATCGGTGCGTTAATCTATGTTTGTTGATAGGTAAAAAATGAAGTCATTATCAACGTGTTGCATACTGCATACAGGAAGTTTTGATCAGAGTAGAGCTTCTTGCATGTGTTGTTTGTATACTGTATTCAGGAAACAATTTGTCTCCTATGGGGGAACTTTGATATCAGAATTAGAACAAAGCAAACCATTTTTTGCGACCTTTCGTGTTGGTTTAAATAAACAAATTGGTCTCTGCAATTATTTTTTTTTCTCAAACAAGTATTTGATATAGGTATTGTCTGACCCTGAGAGCAGTTTGAGTTAAGTACATTGAAAAAAAAAACCCATGGTAATACAATGGCGGCATTACATTCTTAAATTACTTTGTAATCTAAACGCAGACTTGATCAAAATCTATTAGAATCAAACACTCATATCTGTAGTCATAAACATGTTCAATAGAACTATCACTATAAGAATCTTAAAGCCATCTACTGTGATGTTTCATGTGTATTGAACTTAAAATCAATAAAATCATCAAATATGTAAAGAAAATATGAAAATAAAATTGAGGCCAAAATTTTTTGGTAGAGAACACGCCAAATTTGAGACCAAAAGTCCTCATTCACAAAAAGTGAATGTGTACCTGTAACATAAGTCTGTCGGTGTAACGGTGTTTTATTTGGTTGTCAGACATTCACCATAGCTAAAAAGAATAGATATTAATTTTAAAAATCCGCTTTATTCGTCAAAATTTCACATCTGTCTTCTGGTTGTTTTCTTCTAAAAATATACAATACATGTACATAACCTAGGTCATTATTTAGGTTTTTCTATGAAATCATCTTCTATAATAGTGGGGCCTATTCAGCAGAACGAGCAGACGCGAGCTGTCGCATCATTACCGTCTTCAGTTACATGTATGCAAAAAGGGAGCGCAAGCGAGCGCATCATCATGCATGTACCTTTAGGGGAGACGCAAACCTAAAATGGCTTAGCGAAGGGGCATCATAAGGCAAGCTGACGAGTACTTTAAGTTTAAGTTAAACACAGACATCGCTTTGTTCAAACTGATGTTATATATGTAACAGGGTAAAATGGGAAGTGTATCCATATTTTATATGCTTTCGCTGGTCAAAATTCGATAGGGTAAGTTTTCAACGTGTGGGGGGTCGTAGATATACAGGTCTGGAATGGTTTTCTTCTGTAGGAACAGGACCCTTCTTGTCATAGAATACTGACCCTGGGTCAGTTTTCTTCGTAGAAATTTGACCCCCGGGTCAATATTCTACGGGGGTCACTTTTCGTCGTTACACCGTCATAACCCAATACGTCTTATATATAGCTAGCAACAGCTGACAGTTTATTTCTAGGTGGTCTAAAATTTCCCCAGATTGGTCTGCATATCTACTCCACGATTTGAAGAAACGAGAACATATATTTGCGCCTTAGATCCTTTTGATGCAAGAGACCTTCCAATTACAATAAATACCAATCTTTTATTGTTGGATGATGAACTGAGTCATAAAGGTTGGTGTGTTTAAAAGGTAAAACGATATGTACAAATTTTTGTTTTTCATGGTAAATATCTTGTTAGTTGTTCGACATATTTGTTTAATTTGCTCGATGGTCGTGGCCATGTTCAGACTATATCAATCTCCATTAGAAGAAAAGCTCTCTATAAAAATGAAAAATAAATTATCATAATTTGGATTTTTTTCCTTAGTAGAAAATTGTTTTAAATATGGCTATAGAAATATTTTTAAGGTAAATCTGATGTGTACATGGAATTTGTTGACCTCCAGTCTCCTTAAATCTTTTGTAAATTATAGTGTTTGTTTAAACAATAAAACGCTTTCTTTTGTGATTCGTGCAGGATATGAAGGTAGCGACATGTTGCAGAAAAAATACACGTAACCCGTGTTAGCGGGTTATATAAATCTTTCTGCAATGATCTCCACCTTCATAACCCGAATGAATCATCAGAGAAAGCAATTTATTGTTTATATTTACACCTCTCTTTTAACAGATTCATGAATTGATCGTAAAAACTAAGTAAAAGTAACTAAATTATTGTTGAAGTACATCAGTACGTTAGATAAAAGAAGTAGCCAATTAATTTTATATATATTTGATTCTGATATCGTCATGACTATTTCGTGCAATCCGTAAGTTTTCTTAGGTTGCTGAAGGTTTCGACCGATTGATAAACTTGTTATAACCGGATCGTGTAGATTTTAGTCCTGTCTGTTTCTATGGAGCTATGAATCACAATCGTTTTTTTTTTTAAATAGAAGAGAAAATATACTCGGTAGATGTAAAACAAATATACAATTATTTGCAATACTATATGTTCAAATAAAAACAATTCACTGACAGATTGGCTAAAGGTATGCTATCAATAATTTAGATAAAATTCAAAGATAAATCAAATGATAGCAAATCAAAGACTTGTTAATTATTATAAATACTGCATTATATCACAAAAGTTATAGTTCCGACGAAATCCCCCTTACTGAGCCTCGCTACTGCAGCAGTTAGATGCATCGATCGAACGTGATATATATTTAGTATAATTTATCCACCTCTCGTTTAGTACGTCAGAGGTTTGAGACATGCGGATGCACTGTATTTTTAGAAAGACGCCATGTTGGACAAGAAAGAAAGGCTCCTGAGGATGGTTTTGTCGTACGAAAAGACGTCGTTTCGTCATCTATAGAACGAGCAATCTAAGGGTTATTTGTCATGTATGACGGCGGCAGATTTGCGTAGATCTGTTATTTGTAAACCAGGAGTTATTGATTTTCTGCCTGTTATTTCGTGAACAGTGACCATGGTACTGTAATGAGTAGAGACTTTGACACCAGGTATTGTAACAAATAGGAGCCAGAAAACTTCTTCTTAAACAAATGACCTGCAAAGATGTTACTTAGAACTCAAATGGTGGGTATAGAGTTTTACGATGCTGTTCTGAACAACGAATTGCAATTACTGAAGCGAATTGTGACGCAACACAAAATAGACCTAAACGCCAAATTTGTGGAAGTTCGAAAGAAAAACCACGCAGATTTATGCCCCATTCACTTGGCGGCTTACCGGGGATATACCTATATGTTGCAATACCTAATTGAGTCAAAATGTGACGTCAATAAGACAACAGCCACGTTACGGAGAACTGCGTTGCATTTCGCCGTGTTGCGTCACAAATTGGCATGTATGTTGTTACTCATTCGAGCAGGTGCTAAAATAGATGCTAAAGACACTTTTAGCAATTCTCCCTGTCATTACGCGGCCGACGATGGCTATTGTCAAATCCTGGACCGCTTAATCCGACGTGGTGTTAACGTTAATACTCAAGATATTACGTCAAAAACCCCATTAATGAAGGCCGTTAGGAACAACAAAACCGATGCGGTGATACGGCTCATCAGAGCAAACTGCAACATGAACATCACGGACAGAAACTACGACATGGCTTTACATTATGCTTCCAGGAATGGGTGTGCTGACGTCATCGATATCTTGATTTCCGCGGGAAGTTTGATCGACGTACAAAATTACTGGGGCCGTACACCATTGATGGAGGCGGTGTGCTACAATCATAAAGAAGCCGTGGCCAGGCTTCTCAAAGCAAACTGTGATCTAAATCGACGAGAATTCAAAACCGGAGACACAGCACTACACATTGCGATTAAACGAAATTATACAGATGTAGTGGGACTACTTTTAAAAGCCGGAAGTCGACACGATATTTACAATCATCAGAGTGAAACGGCTGCGTATGACGCTGTTGTAAGCAACAAAACTGAGATAATTCAACTGATGGTTATTCATAACTGCGATTTAGAACAACCTGGGAAATACTTCTCAAACGGTGTGTATAAATCTTTGTTTCAAATCGCATCGGAGAGAGGCCATTTTACGATCTGCAGACTTTTGGCGGTTCATGGTTATGTGGATTACAGAGCCCGGATGTACTTCCACCAAAGTTATATCCCTCCGCGATTGGTGCCAGAGGCCGAGCACGTGGTAAACTGGTTGAGGAAGAAAATGCAAACAACTACCTCTTTGCAACAACTTTGCCGGAAGTGCATCCGCAAGAGAATCGGTTACAAAATAGCGGAAAGCGTAGAGGCCTTGCCTATGCCAAGGGCGTTAAAGGATTATGTCTTGATCAAGGATTTCAATGAAAGTGACCAAATGAACTTGAAATGACATACGCTTCAAAATAATTGAGAGTGGATAAAGTTATTGAGCAATATTGGCATATTGCATTATATTTCATGGCAATGCAAAGAGTTAATTGTTAAAGATTTTAAACCACATCCTCATTATTGTTATACATTTTCTTCATTAGAAATAAAATAATAATAGATATTTTTAAAACAAATTATTGCACGAAAGTGTGACTGTTTATTTTGAGTTGCACAAGTAGTGTAGTTTCTGGGGGGAAAACAAGGAAACACGTTAGATATGAGATGACTTGGTCGAAAAAAAAGAGAAACTGTATGGACATTGGTCGTTGTTTAATTTTAACATTTCATTTTGTTCTAGGAAAGAAGTGGTTGCTTTCTTTACAGCTTTAAAACGTTTCTGTGAAAGAAGCTTAATATTGAATTTAGTTATTCAAGACTAATTTTCGTCTTGTTAATTTCTAGTAAATTTCAACCAAGAGCAAAACATATAATTATAGATAAAAACTACACCCAGGTTACTATTGTACAATGACCTTTAACAGTTGTTCAGACTAATGCTATAAACGGCCATTTCTAGTTTTTCAGGCGAGTTACAAAATGTATTATGAGGTGATCAAATACGGTCGGGGGTGATCAAATCCAATAAAGCCCAAAGGGCTTTATGATAGATCACCCCGACCGTATTTGATCACCTCATAATATTGAAAGAATGATTCCTTAATACTATTATCCTTATTACTAATTATATGTATTTATATAATTTTCAGCAGTTGTGCGATTATTCACGTATATTAAAATAGTCATCAATGAAATGTATTGGACTATACATTACAAAATCGATTTGTAGTGTTATCATAGACAAAGACAATGGACAATAAATGTAAATATTTGATAACTGTAACTTTGTAAAACTGCATTCAACGCATCACTAATTAAGTTCATTAAATTGACAACGCTTATTCACACACAAATAATAATTTATATTTAAATCTACCGAGTATATTCTCCTCTATTTCTTAAGAAGACCTGAACGATTATTATTTACAGCTGTGTAGATACTGAAAGGATTGAAATCTACACGATTTCTAACCAGTTTATCGATCGACCAAGCATTCAGTAACCCAAGAAAAATCACGCACTGCACGAAATTATCATGATGAGGTCAGACTCAAATTCCCATATTAGAAGACGTTGCTATTTCTTTTATCTAACTACTGAAGTACTAATAATAATAATTTAGTTGATTTACCTACTTAAAACAATAATTTGCTTTCTTTGATGATTCATGCGGACTTTTTAAGGTACCGATCATTACTGAAAAAATTAACATTTCTTTTGCAATGTTTCTACCTTCATAATCCGCATGAATCATCAAAGAAAGTATTTTATTGTTGAAATGTTTACATTATGAATGGTGTCTTGTTTGATACTTTTGATGGTAACTATGCATGGATTAGTCACGAGCAATGGATTTAAGAGCGCATACTGCCGCCAGACTTTCAAATAGATTGTAGTAAGCTTCCTAATAAGTGAATTGTATGTTTCTTCTGTGTATGATTTGATCGACGATAACGGTAATCTGTAGACTTTTACACACTTAGTAAAATAAGTTTCTCTGCTGATTTATACGGCTATGGGTTAGCGATAACTGCAGGGTGAAATATATATAACCCATTGTGGCGACCTGCACGTTGTGTTTTTGCAGTGCTCTTTACCTTTATGAACCAGTCAGAGAGCATTTTATTGTTATAAAAAAGCATGGACGAAAGTAAAGTACTAGTATCATATTACCCCATTTACAGATGTTTACCAACGTGTTAGCTTCATATTAGATGCATTATAACGTACATGTTACTAGACACTGATTACATGCCTATCAGTATATAACCATTGTTCTGTCAATAGCACAATCATGCATATTTTTTTACTAAACGGAACCACGTGACCATAAGACTATTCACTCACTGCGGCATTGCTCACTGGATTTGTTTTTCCCAGTTAAATACTCAATAATTTTGTAGACTATTATAAAATACTACCTGTTATCAACATCTAATGTCACATGATATCAATTTAAATCGAATGAAGGACCAAAGAACACAAAAACTATAAGAGTAATTCTTTAAATACTTTCAGATACCACCCATATCATAAATTTAAATATCTACTAAATAAT
Organism: Magallana nippona; assembly: GCA_033439105.1. NCBI lineage: Eukaryota > Metazoa > Mollusca > Bivalvia > Ostreida > Ostreidae > Magallana > Magallana nippona. Next base: position 13,890,223 of record CM065924.1, on the reverse strand, counting down.
GTGAATGGAAAGAAATCAAATAACACTAGAAAATCCTTCAAGTGGAATATACAATAATTATAATATCAGGTTCATAATAATTCATATTCTGTTAGAGCAGTCTTCATGTCATTTTCATTGTAAAATGAACAACGGATTATTATTCTAACATGAGGAAAGCTGTCAATGTGACAGCAAACCGGTTTTCTTTTGTGTAAACAGTATCCATAAATCCATTTGCCAACCCTGAATTGATAAACACTATAGTCTACCTATCCAGACAAATTGGGTACTCTATATACAATATTATTTGCCAAAAAATAAATAAGTTCAACAGGTGGTATTTTTTCTATAAATAATCAAAAATCAAATTCCAAGTACTATGCACATCTCTGATATGTATGTACAATCGATCTGCAAAACAACTTCCTATCTTGAAAACTGTAGGAGGAGTTATCCGTACAATAGGGTTACCGTTTTGGCTGCCGCCCGGCTGCTTGCCATTTTCACTTTTTCAATAACCGGATTTTTCCTTTGGAAAATCCGGTTAAAAACTATGTGTGCAGAAACATAAATAACACAGATTTGAAGTTGTTCAAAACCTCACATGATGTTGCAGGCCCTCTTGTATAGCTACTTGTCTCTGGTTTATGCAAAAATACACACATATTCATAATATAAAAATGTTTTGAACAAAATCTTTCGGAACCTGTTAATTTCACATAATAAAACATTTCCCCTGCAAATTGCAGCTAAATGTTATTTTACAAATTCCAAGCCCAGAACCATTTGATATGTACATTTTGCACTTATCTTCAACACAACACTTAAAATCTTCTAACATGTTTAAGCTTTATTCCATATAAACATGGTGAAAAAAGTAAATTATGTTCATTAATCTACAACTCACAACATCCCTATCTATTATATCATCTTTTCTTGAAAGTTAATTAGCTTTTTGAGAGTTTGTGATGTTATGACTGGAAATTCAATATAATGAAAAGCATTCTTTTGACTTTGGTCATTTCATATGAAGACACTGGAGCAGTCAGACATGGCAGTGTTGTGTGGTATCCAGCACTAAGTCAGTTTCTTGGCTTTGTGGTACAATGCATCCACCACCTTGCCCATGTTCTGTATGGTCTCCAGGGAGTTCCCGTACGTCTTGTCTACAGGTGTCTCATCAAACACGACCAACACTCCTGCCCCTTGGTCAAGGATACCTACAATCATTGCATACCAAATCTAACCAACACTCAAAAATCACTGATATTTTCAATTGTTGTTAATTGCATAAATGTGAAGGAAATTTATGCATGTACATTACATTATATAGGTTTTACTTATGATATGAATACATAAGTTAAAATATACAGATCTATTAATGTGAATTTAACTGGGTATACTGTTATTTTTCATTACATTTTCCTTTTCATTTGTTCTAAACTAAATAAAAATCAGGGAACTTTATTTGTCCCCATGTGTCGTGTATTTTTATAGATGGTTTTAAATCCTCTTCTATGAAATTACTTACCACAGATGTACATTGTACATACTCATATGAAAGAAGAAAAAGTATCCAAAACTACTCCTGATTAATAACAAATAGACGGACACCCCAACTTTTTTTCATATTTGGCCAACAACACCCCCCCCCCCCCCCCCCCCCCCCCTTTTAAATCTTTTGAGACTGATTTTGAGTTACTGTTACAAATTATTTTCAGTTGTTTGATTTTGACACTAAATTTTTACAAAGATACTCACTTTTGAAAAAAAAAAATAATATAGTAATCATTCAATAGCTAGGATACTTATTATATATAAAATGGGTAGGGCAGTTTACGCTTGATAATCTGTTCCAGCCCTGTTTATTTAAACAATAAAATGCTCTCTATTGTGCTTCGTGTGGGTATGAAAGTAGCTAGCATTGCAGAAAAAATACATTACACGTTAGCAGGTTATGTAATTTTTATACAATATAATCAATTATTCGTGTGGGTATGAAAGTAGCTAGCATTGCAGAAAAAAATACATTACACGTTAGCAGGTTATTTAATTTTTATACAATACATGTATTATCAATTATCCATAAAAAGTGAGTAAAGGAACAAAAATTATTAGTTTTGTTGATTAAAACATTACACAAAAGGAACAGCCAATTTTCAATGTATGTGAAGGTTGCCGTGGTAACTTTAATTTACTTAAAAGTTTGAGGTCAGTCCCTGCAAGTTCGTGGAGTTTGTGCTCTCAATGTAGCTTTAGTTTGGATCAATCAAAAAATAATTTGTGCAAACAAGCAGCAATAGCATAAAGAAGACATTAAAGAACGATGTAAAAATTATTAAATATAGCTTTCTGAATTTTAAAGCTAAACAGTTCCTCAATCATAGTTTTTTGAAAATTAGAAGAATGCGTATTTTTATGCCAACAGCTAGGTCATGGTTTGGATTGTGTAGGTTTCTGTCTAGTCTAGCATATATGAATTACCATCAATTTCCGTAAGAAAAAGAGGGAAATATGCTTAGTGGATGTAAATATATGAGTATAAATTCCTTTGCTATTAAATTCATTTCTTGCAATTCAATTCCCTATTACAAACTACAAAAATGAATTGTCCTCATTAATATCAATTAATTCTATAAAATTCATACATAACTAGTTGCAATTTGATATGTCTTTCAGCAAAAGCCATTGTGAAATAGACAAAAAGGTTTTCACAAGAAAAAGTGAGTAACAAATGGAAATTAACCAATCATTTTGATTTAATACATACCATGAAATTTTTTGTCCAATATCATCTGTGATAATTTCTTCTCTACTGTATCCTGAAAAAAGTTATACCATTAATTAAAACAATTCTTTATATTAATATTATTAGGTACAAAATGTGGTATGGGGAGAAGATACCATAGCTCCGTAATAACAAAGATTTCATCATATCTCTGTTCCTCAAATAGGTAACTTTTTTTGTAAGATAGCTTAATTTAATTTCTCAAATTGTTGTATATTTTCCCCCCAAGTGTCAGGGCACCTCATAGAGGGGAGCTAACTTGTCTTTTGGACATATTAAAAATATTTAATAAAATTACACCGGTAGTCCAGTTTTAAACTAAACATGCTGGGGGATGGGTGGGATTTTTGAGAAATAAGTTGTTAACACTCGCTTAATTTTATTACAAAATTTGATCTCTTACAACTGATATAAGTCTAGCTACAATGAGACAAACTTACAATGGGCAGTTTGATCAAGTTGGCAACATGCTGGACCTAAAAAAGAACAGAAACATAAAATTATAGGTATTACTGTGGCTAAATAAACAGATATACAATGTAGGAGACAATATAGAATATACAGAGACAGATATACAATGCAGGAGACAATATAGAATATACAGACAGATATACAATGTAGGAGACACACTAGTCAGTAGGTGACTGAACTTTGAATTAATACATGTACTCATATATTGGTAGACAGAATGCCATTCACACATTCAATAAATTTAAAGTACATGTTCTAGACTTAGATCATTAACCTATGTTTGACCTTCTTTGACAAAGCAAAGCTTACTGGTAGGCACAACTCTAACATTCATGATTCAAGGTATGATAATCCAAGACCTTAAAATCTGGTGATTTTACAGTTAAAACTGGGCATGACAAACCTATTCTTATGGTGATGCTACAATCATTCCATGTGTGAATAATCTATCTTTTATAATCTTGCAAATTTTCTTGTTTGCTGCTAACTTCCATATGGACTAATATGCCAACATAACAATCTTTAATGCCTACAGTTCGAACACTCAAGTTTTGTAAAAAAAAATTGGGGTGATTGCACTACAGATTATTTTGTCCATTCTGCATAGATAAAGAGTTAATGATATAAAAAAAATCAAGAGGCCCATGGGCCACATTGCTCACCTGAGCAACATTGTGCCATATGGCCATATAGTTAATCTTTGACTTATGTACCTTAAGTTTATGAAATACCATTTTTACCGAAAATAAGAATATCCTTTGCAAGATATATAACTAAATTTTGGGTAGGGGTTCACTGTTAACTTCCAATTCCCTTTATTAAGCCCCCCCCCCCCCCCCCCCCCCCACATACTTTATAAAGCAATCAAAATATATGAGAGCATATAGGTACATTTTCTCCATCAACTACTTACTAGTAGATGTTATTTTATTAAAAAATTTCCTATATGTGAAAGAAGAAAATTGTACTCAATGCGCCAAATTCCTCAAATTAAAAACATTCAAAACTTTAATTGGTCTTCCCCATTATAAACGATTGTTGTTTACCTGGCGTTACTTGTGTGACATTTTATAACTTACTTGATCAATGAATACACTCGACTGAAAATGTTGTCATGTGATGTGTTAAAGAGCTATTCTAATCAATGTATTGGCAGGCATATCACTCTAATGTACTGTAGTAGTTGGGAATAAATGGACCGTGGATATCTGCCTGGATGAGTGGATGGCTCAGTGGTAGAGCTCCTAACTGGAGTTGCAGGGGTCTCAGGTTTGATTCCCGGTCCAGCCATATGTTTCAATGTATTTATATGCTCATTCCTCTTTTCCTATTACATTGGTGCAAAAACCAACCAGTGGAAATAACAGGTGAATGCCTGCCAAAGGAAAGAAGCATGATTGATCTTCGAGGGCAAAGATCATTTAAGGAGGGAGGAATGTAGTAGTTGTAGTAGTTGGGGCTATATCATGGACCGTTGATAACGGCCTGGATGGCTCAGTGGTAGAGCTCCTGACTGGATTTGCAGGGATCTAAGGTTCGATTCCCGGTCCAGCCGTATGTTTTCAATGTATTTATATGCTCATTTCCTCCTTTCCTATTACATTACTAAAGGCCCACCCATTATTTTCATCTTTAATCAAAAACAACAAATGGCTGCAAAGATGATTTTCTGCTGCAATATTTTCTTAAAAACAACAATAATGCATTTATCCTCGTAATAATAATGTTTCAGAACTATGGAAACAGTTTAAAAATGTTGTTTTTGTTTACCCGTGTTTGAAAAACTATCAAAATTGGAGTAGATTTCATAGAATTCATCGTAAAAGGGGCCCCAGAAAGTTTAGCGAGACATTTACAATGACCAACCAAAATTTCATCATCAATCATAAACTTATAAGCATGATACAGAGCTCACAATTCTGCTAGATTTGAGTCATGTTTTTGTTCACGAGTTAATTACTTCAGTTTCAGATTTTAAAACTTGGTATTTACTATTCAGCATTTAAAATTTAAATGAACTAAAGCATGGTCTCAGCTCTGTTTACATATATAATTGTGAGCAAAGCTCTACATCTTGCTTATAACTCAAAGCTTGATACTCAAATACGGTTAGTAACTAGAAAATTGTAAACAATTAAAACAGAGGGAAAATGCACTAAAACAAAGAAAGAGCACAATTTATTTTTCAAAAATGAATCATTTATATACCTACATATTTCCATCAGCAAAAATAATCTCTGTTTAGATAGAAAACGCTGAGCATCTAAACAAAACACTTTGCATTAATCAACCATTACGCAGAGATCATCTTATCATGATCACACAGAATTTTAGTTGCGAGCGCCGCTTGCGTAGCGAGCTCTAACGACAACGCCTGGGTGAAGAGAAAATTCGGACTACTGATACCTTTGAGACACTGAAAATTCTGTCGTCAGATTTGTACCCACAATTCCATGTAAATTGCAAATGGCTACCAATGTCAAGATCTCATGAGAACAGGTAAAACGTATTTTAAAGAATGTCATGCATTTAAAAGATGAATAAAACATTCTGCTGATTCTAAAAAAATGGTTTGCAGCTATTTGTTTCACATTATTTTCTTGGTAAATTGTTCGGAGGAATGCTACTTTGATGGAAACTGTCGAGTGATGTCTGCTCTACAAACGTGACATCACAATGTCTAGATTAAGTACGCAACCTTTAGCAAAATGAATAAATAGATAGGCGGATCCAACAGTTCACATTTCTGATGAATCTGATAGTGAAATTGTGATCGTTGTTAATGGCTTCGCTCTCCAGATCACCACACCATAAAACATAACTGTTTATACATGTATACTTGAGCATAAAATATTTTTATTCACGTTGATGCATCCATTTGGTTAACCACGCTTTAATTTATGCTACACTCGCCGCAACGTCGCAACGTATAACATATTATGTTGTTATTGCATCAGATTTTCAATTTTGCTCATTTTGCGCAGGTAAACGGTCAGCTGTCTGATTTACCGAAGTCTATGTTTGATTTGATATGTAGAAATTTCAAAATACAGGCGATAGTTCCCCAAGTTAAAAAGCATAATTAATAAAAATGAAAGGAAAATCTCCCCTTGAAAGAGGGTGTGGTCCTTCATTTTAACAAACTTGAATCCCCTTCACCCAATGATGCTTTGTGCCAAGTTTGGTTGAAATTGGCACAGTGGTTCTGGAGAAGAAGTCGAAAATGTAAAAAGTTTAGAGACGGACGGACAGACAGACAGACAGATGGACACCGGACAAAAAGTGATCAGAAAAGCTCACTTGAGCTTTCAGCTCAGGTGAGCTAAAAACCTGTAGTCCATTCCCACACTTACCCCATTGAATGCAATGTCATGATAAAGCTAAAATAAGCACTTATGGCATGAGAATGGACATTCCATTCTTCATCATAACAGAACCCGATTTTTGGCAGAGAAAATCAAAGGCCGGAACGGCCACAAAGGCGTCGAGCTGACATTTTTTTCTTTTATATAGAATGATACCAATAATTTGGATTTCTGTACTAATAGTCATATCAAATGATATTAGACTTAGAATAGAAAGTATATGAATTATGTTTTCTGCTGCTTTAAAAACAAAAATCAGTATATTTTCTTATAAAATAGGTAGTGGTGCTTTTTTAATACAATAACTCATCATAATTGCAAAAATCGAAGAAATTCCAAAGTTCAAGAATAATTTGTTTCTTTCTGCTTCAAACAGTCTTTGAACAACTTTCACAGGTTCATAATTTGAATACATTAACAGTGTGTCCCTAATTATAATAATAAAACATACATTTATTTATTTCAATTCCCGTTTGAAACAAGATTTCCTATGGTATGGTTGTTTACAAACAAATCCACAACACGTGCTATCTAAAATGCTCGACCAAACTAACTGCATTATCGAGTTTATTTTTTGCAACGAAATTACTAGATACGTTTATCGCTTACATTTATTTTGGAGACCGTGCCCGATGACAAATAAATTTACATCTAAAATGTTATTTCTATCGGGCACTGTCTCCAATTAAAATGTAAGCGATAAACTAAATAATATCTAGTGAATCTTTACACTTAGGCCTGATTGTATTCATCCGCCATTTCTTGATTAAGCAAATTTATTCTTATGCAATGAGTTGTCAATCACCAGGGAGGCAAAGTTGGGTTTTTTGTACACAATTTAGTTGAATAAATGGAAAAAAATCTTGTAATACGTTTAATACTTTTAGGAACTTATTTCTTAATAATGCGCATTTAAAAGGCGGTGCAGCGCGTGAATTTTGGACGATTGCCAATCCAGACGATCGCTAGAAGGCTGCCGAGCATTAGCTCGACGCCTTAAAAAATCACAATAAATTCAATTCTGTAAATTAAAACTTTTTTTTTTTTTTTTTTAGATTTTATGAAATAAAATTTTTAAAAGTCTGAAAGTTTGTTTTGAGCATTATCTCAACAGTCCTGAATGTTGCTAGATTCAAATGGCTTTTTAATAGGATCATTTAAAATAGACCTATAATTCACCTGCTTTTAACATGCTCTCATCTGCTATATAAAATTGTGGGCGGTCACGAAGCCAAATAAAGATGGAGTGACATGGGCTTTATACAGGACCTGTACTCTGGATAATGGTTCTATGATTCTACAGAGACATGGCTATGGACCTTAACATAATAGCTCATTGATCCTAAAGATATCTCTCTACATACCGGTACCTGAACTCTGGAGAAGGGCTCTACGATTCTACAGACATCTATCTATATACCTGAACTCTGGAGAAGGGCTCTATAATTCTACAGAGGTTCTGTTCTAGTAGGTTGTCATACAAAGTCTTCAAGTGGGCATTAACGATGGGGTCGTCTGCAAGCTGTGTCTTGTACTGTACCAGTGTCTGTGATAAACAATAAATGCTGTTATTTAAAAAGAGTACACGAATCATATATTCATGTTCATGTAAAACATGCATAAGAAAAGAAAACTATAGGTAAACATCAGTATCTCGAATTTGAGGGGACTTCAACAAAACTTTGAGATATCCGGGGGTTCGAGATAATCGAAATGGCTTTCCAATTTTAATTCTGTGAAACTAAACTTTACTTATTTTACAACGATCGATAAACAAGTTCTACAACTTATATTAATTTCTCTGGTTGGCACGGATTGTAGCGCGAGGAGGTCATTAATGTGGGAAGAAGCTGGAGTACCTGGAGAGAACCCACATGTCCAAGCGGGCGACCGCCATACCCTATCACATACAACTACCGTTGATCACGGGGATCGAACTCGGGTCGCAGTGGTGAGAAACGAGTGCATTGTCCACTACGTTACTTGGACACCTTAATTCGGTGAAGACATATTTGAAGTAATGATACCAATTATGTTCAGCTGACCGAAAAAATTACTCCACTACCAGATGAACCAGGTAAAATTAGGGCTTCAGCCCTTCAAAATACTTCGACATAAGTGGGGTATTCGAGATTACCGTATTAGAGATATCAGGAGTTTTTAATATTATTTATATAGAGGAAACGGTCGGGACTGGCGGTAGGCTTAACATAAGCTGGGAATTTGAGATATTCCTTGGTCGAGATACCAATATTTACCTGTATGTTGATTCAGACAATCTTCTTCTTACCATGATTTTATCACAAGACTCTGGAAATTTTTTCTCTATAGCAGTAATGGTATTAAATATTGTTTTATACACTGGACTAGATATTAAGAAAAGTATCTATATAAGGAACACAATGGCAACATAGGAGCCACTTATCATTGAAGTTATCATTTAAGATTTTCCTGTATCTTTATGAAAAAGGGAATGCAAGATGGGATAACGGCAGCTAATTAAAACTATAAGCAAGTCAGTACAATCATGTAAAAGAAATATGTAATTTTTAATTAAAAAATTACATAATATAAACCAATATGGAATCAAATGTGCATAACTTGTAAAACAAATACAACATATTTTCTACAAAGAAAAATATGGCATGAGTATCAGACCTTTTGAAATTCCGCCAGAGATCGTTTGTGACTGGCCTGTGCTATGCTTTTCATGGCCTCTACTTCTGGACCCTGGTACTTCAGGGCTAGTTTACCACTCAGAATGGTCTGTACTTCATCTGCCCTGTATTAATCAAGTGTAATGGTCATATCATATCATGGTCATATATCATAACACTCAGAATGAATTTAAATGAGAAAGGAAGCATTGCATTAACTTCTGATCAACTAAAGTTTAAAATTCAAGTAGAATTAAAATATGTTAAAAACATAGGTAATCACAGATTACAAAGCTCACAGAGACAAGGCATCACCTTTATGAGGCATCACCTTTATGAGACCACCTTTATCATATTACAGTAAGACTTGTTGAATCCGGATGTTGTGCATTCCGGTATGTTGTCCAATCTGGTGAAGTTATTCAGTCCCTTGACATTTTCTTATTATTTTATGTTTAAAAAATGTTGTGCAATCCGGATCTTGTCTATTCCATAAACTGGCCACGATGAAAAGAACTGACTGCTTATAATTAGTGAGAGTTGTCTCCCATCATCCGGCCACTTATCGATCAGCCTTATGCGGGATAATTACTGCTCAATTATAGATCAATTTTCCTGTCGTTGCTATTGATTTAAACAACTGTGAATATATATCCAAACTAGCAACTCATTTCAGTTTATACCGTTAAGTCTTATTATTAATAAATACGCATTTTTTTCCAGCCAAAATTAGATCAAAAGTGAGGGTTGCATATTATACTTCACCCAATTTTTTTCAGGCCATGATTCTGGATACCGCGGGAATAAGACTGCCGATATCGTTTGTATCATTGTATGGTTACACTTAAAGAGTTATTTTTTATTCTGTCAAAATGCTCCATTCTTTATTTTTTGCAAGAATAGACGATCAAACCTTCTGCATTAAATTAATATATTATATAAGACAAAAATTTTCGTCATTTTCATCGGCTGAAAGTGCATCACATGACATTCGTCCTTTTCTGATATCGACGCGAAAGTACGTCTGGGGAATATGATATCGCACGACTCGGCAGTATCAACAAAAATAGGAATTGTAATGACATTGCACAAACCGGAATTTTTAAATAGAGAATTTCAAATATAATATTTTGCAAAATGTTCTTCTATCGTATTCCCTTTATCTGTAATTTCTAATTTTCGTTGTTTTAAAACTGATATTGATAGCCTACTCTCCGTTCACTAAGTGCGTCATCAAGAGGCAGTTGACGTCACAGTAAGCTGTGCCTCTCGCTTCTATACAGCTTTTTTTTAAAATGATGACGGCGTTGTAAATAATGCCATATGATAGTAGTGAATATTATATAAGACAATAATTTTCGTCATTTTCATTGGCTGAAAGTACATCACGTGACATTCGTTCTTTTCCGATATTGAAGCGAAAGTTTGTCCGCGGAATATGATATCGCATGACTCGGCAATATCAACAAAAATAGGTATTGTAAAGACATTGTACAAACGGGAACTTTTAAATACAGAATATTAAAAATAATATTTTGCAAAATATTCTTCTATCTTATTCCATATATCTATAATCTTTAATTTTCGTTCTTTTAAAACTGATGTTGATAGCCTACTCTCCGTTCACTTAGTGCATCATTAAGAGGCAGATGACGTCATAATAAGCTGTGGAGCAAAATCAGCCTCTCGCTTCTATACAGTATGTACTGTATTTAGGCTTTTAAAAAAAAAGAAAATAATGACGGCGTTGTAAATAATGTCATATGTCAGTAGCGATATTTAAAATAGGGATAGCTTGTATTGGCAATTGATGCGTTTAGTATTTTAAAGAACAGTAGATTATTTTGATGTCATAATGTACAATTCCCTGACTTTTTTTGTCTAAACGAAATTCTTGACAGCCATAATTGTGCTGTGAGTGATTATATAATATAACTATTATGGACTTCACTGCACGGTCAATACGTGGTAATATGGACCCATGTCAAGTGATATCAACCTCAGACACATAAAGTGATATCACTTTCTGTGTCTTCGGTCGATATCACTTGACATGGGTCTATATAACCACATATCGACCTACAATGAAGTCCATAATTGTATATTATTAAAATAGGGATAGCTTGAATTGGCAATTGGTGCGTTTAGTGGGATAGCAGATTATTTTAACGTCACAATGTACAATTCCCTGACTTTTTTGTCTAACAAAGTTCTTGACAGCCATAACAGTGCTGCGAGTGGTTATATAACTATGATAGACTTCATTGCACAGTCAATATGTGGTTCTATGGACCCATGTCAAGTGATATCGACTTCAGACATCTGTGTCTGTGATAACACTACGAATTGGTTTTGTAATATACAGCCCAATAAATTCAAAAGACGTATTGTTGGGGGCCCAAGCAGATTAATATTATAATATTAATCGTACAACTGCTGAAAATTAAATAAATATAAGTGATAAGGAATCATTCTTTGAATATCATAAGGTGATAATTGGGCGTGATCAAATCTATCATAAAGCCCTTCGGGCTTAATTGGATTTGATCATGCCCTGACAGAAATTATCACCTCATAATACTCAAAGAATGATTCCTTATTTCTTAATTGCAACAATGTCCTCCAAACTGGATGTTGCCTAATCCGACCAAATATTTCAGAACCACCCTCCGCCGGATTAGACAAGTTTTACTGTATATGAAAATCATAGTTAATGGTCTTGGATACTCATGGATACTGTTTTGACACAATAACGTATAGCAAAATATTGTAACATAAAATATTATATAGTATTATATAGTAAGATATATATATTGTATGACATTGTAAATTTAATAAATAATATGATATTGTATCATATGATACAATATAATATGTATCATATCATGATACAATATCATGTGATATAGTAACATATTATATAACACAATATGATATAGTAACATATTATATAATACAATATCATATTCAACAATATCATAATACAATGTTATATATTACAATATCATATTATACAATTTCATGTGATTCAATAATATATAAACCAATATCATATTATACAATATCATATCATATTATACAATATCATATATAATACAATATTGTATCATATACAATATTATATATTGCAATATCATATGAAACAATATCATGTGATAAATTAATATATAATACAATATCATATTATACAATATTGTATCATAATATACAATACTATACATAGCAATATCATGATACAATATCATATCATAATGTACAAAAAAATTGAAACAATATCAAATTGTATCATATAACTTATTACAATATCAAAGGCCGGAACGGCCACAAAGGCGTCGAGCTGACATTTTTTTCTTTTATATAGAATGATACCAATAATTTGAATTTCTGTACTAATAGTCATATCAAATGATATTAGACTTAGAATAGAAAGTATATGAATTATGTTTTCTGCTGCTTTAAAAACAAAAATCAGTATATTTTCTTATAAAATAGGTAGTGGTGCTTTTTTAATACAATAACTCATCATAATTGCAAAAATCGAAGAAATTCCAAAGTTCAAAAATAATTTGTTTCTTTCTGCTTCAAACAGTCTTTGAACAACTTTCACAGGTTCATAATTTGAATACATTAACAGTGTGTCCCTAATTATAATAATAAAACATACATTTATTTATTTCAATTCCCGTTTGAAACAAGATTTCCTATGGTATGGTTGTTTACAAACAAATCCACAACACGTGCTATCTAAAATGCTCGACCAAACTAACTGCATTATCGAGTTTATTTTTTGCAACGAAATTACTAGATACGTTTATCGCTTACATTTATTTTGGAGACCGTGCCCGATGACAAATAAATTTACATCTAAAATGTTATTTCTATCGGGCACTGTCTCCAATTAAAATGTAAGCGATAAACTAAAATAATATCTAGTGAATCTTTACACTTAGGCCTGATTGTATTCATCCGCCATTTCTTGATTAAGCAAATTTATTCTTATGCAATGAGTTGTCAATCACCAGGGAGGCAAAGTTGGGTTTTTTGTACACAATTTAGTTGAATAAATGGAAAAAAATCTTGTAATACGTTTAATACTTTTAGGAACTTATTTCTTAATAATGCGCATTTAAAAGGCGGTGCAGCGCGTGAATTTTGGACGATTGCCAATCCAGACGATCGCTAGAAGGCTGCCGAGCATTAGCTCGACGCCTTAATAATATAATATTGCACATGTATCATATAAAACAATAGTGTATCATATCATACAATACTATATCACAGGAATCATGTTATATCATTTAACAACAAACACCTCTATCAAGAAGGTTTGAGCGAGGTAGGAGATTTTTTTTAGCATCCTTCATAATGGTGATCAGGCTCTGCATCTGATGCTACTTCTGCGATTCATTTATATTATAGTTAAATCAACTATGCAAGCTATTATTTAAAAAACATGTGACCCGTTCCAAAAAACTAAACCTCATCCAGCATCCGAAACCTATGGCTCAGATTCAGCATTCAAGCCTTTCAGGTGCATCAGTATCATAACACACATCATCCATGCAAGTTTGGTGAAGTTAGGACCAGTAATAACTAAGAGGGCACCTGCTCCAAAAACTTTAACCAATTCTTAAAACCTTAACCTCCTTCAGCATCTGAAAAAAATGGCTCAGATTCAGCATTCAAACCTGTCAGGTGCATCAGTATCATAACACACATCATCCATGCAAATTTGAGTAATAACTAAGATATAATCATCAGAGGGCACCTGCTCCAAAAACTTTAACCAGCTCTAAAAACCTTAACCTCCTCCAGCAAACGAAACTTATGGCTCAGATTCAGCATTCAAGCCTGTCAGGTGCATCAGTATCATAAGACGCATCGTCCATGCAAGTCTGGTGAAGTTAGGACCAGTAATAACTAAGATATAATCATCAGAGGGCACCTGCTCCAAAAACTTTAACCAACTCTTAAAACCTTAACCTCCTTTAGCATCTGCAATCTATGGCTCAGATTCAGCATTCAAGCCTGCCAGGTGCATAAGTATCATATGATGCACCATCCATGCAAGTCAGGTAAAGTTAGGACCAGTAATAACTAGGATATATTTTTTAGCATTCTTGATAATGGAGATCAGGCTCTACATCTGAAGCTACCTCTGCGATTCATTTATACTATAGTTAAATACACTATGCAAGTTTGAAATAGTACTATTATCTATTAAACATATGACTTGTTCCAAAAAACTAAACCTCATCCAGCATCCGAAACCTATGGCTCAGATTCAGCATTCAAGCCTGTCAGGTGCATCAGTATCATAACACACATCATCCATACAAATTTGGTGATGTTAGCACCAGTAATAACTAAGATATAATCATCAGAGGGCACCTACTCCAAAAACTTTAACCAGCTCTAAAAACCTTAACCTCCTCCAGCAAATGAAACTTATGGCTCAGATTCAGCATTCAAGCCTGTTAGGTGCATCAGTATCATAAGATGCACCATCCATGCAAGTCTGGTGAAGTAAGGACCAGTAATAACTAAGATATAATCATCAGAGGGCACCTGCTCCAAAAAGCTTAACCTCCTCCAGCATCTGAAATTCATGGCCCAGATTCAGCATCCTAGCCTTTCAAGTCCATAAGTAGGTACAGATGCATCATTCATGCAAGTTTGGTGAAGATAGGACAAGTAATAACTTATATACCAGCGACAAAAACTTTAACCAGGTCCAGACGCCGACGACGAGGGTATAGCATAAGCTCCCCCCAACTTCGTCTCGGTGAGCTAAAAGCAAAGTAAAAAATATCAAAATTCAAATTCCAATAAATTAAAGAAACTGACTGGTTTAGCATGATTTTGCACATCAGCATGTATTTGAGGCCTGTTAAAGCCTTTGGGCTGTCTATTGAGTCATAGCCCTCGAAAGCCTCATAGAAATAGGAGTAGGCTGTCTTGAAATCCCTCTCATCAGCAGCATGTAGAATGCCTACAAAAGATGATTAAGATCATAAATTTACAAATCTATCAATTCCCTGTTTTCTTTACTAAAATAAATGAAATGAATGTGCATTTTACAGGATTTGGTGTTTCTCTCTCATAATTATCACAACAAGCCCTAAGCATTGTTTTCACATTTCCTTCTACAAAACTTACTTGCATAGCTATATATCACATAATTCTAATTCACTGATACAGTACATACTACATGTATGTTACTCTGTAAAATTTAACCTTTTTTTTTTTACCTGATTGCATGTCTAATGCTGCCTGTAATTTAGGGGGACAATAAATTCCATTAGCTGTAGTTCTACCTGAAGTTAATGCCGCCCTGAAAATACATACATATACAGGTAATCAAATGATCATGATCCACTCCAATAGGTACATGTGAATTCCTTCAATACTTAATATTCAATAGAATTCAGTGCCCACATTGTGACTGAATCAGTTACTTCTGCAACTGGGAGTAAAAATTAACTAGTATTTTTTGTAAACGGAAAATTGTTGGCTGAAGATGGACACTGAAAGTCAATCTCATGATCACTTTAAGATCAGAATAATTTGCAATAGCATTATCAAGATAAAGTTTGCATAGACTTTTTCTCATTTTATAAAACCCAAATTCAGATAATTATGCATCTAGATAAATTAACAGAAAGATACATTTATAATATTTTTAATCTATTACCTTGCTTTAGGTAGATTAGACAGCGAATGGTAGATTCGACTTTCCAGTAACTGAACTTCCACTAACAGAGCTTTATCGTCTAGTTTCTTTAGTTCTCTCAACAGTGATGATGCTTTGGAAAACAACAAGTGTGCAGTCAATATTTGAAAATATTGCAATTTGATATAGATACATTTTTAAAAGCCAGCTTTCTTTTTCTCTGTATTTTTATCATACCTAATTGTAGGGCCTCTGTATACTGCAGAGTTCCATGATATAGTGCTACAAGTCTCGCCTTGAAAAAAAAAGAAAATGGATGTTAAGGCAAACAATACAAAAATGACCAACTGAAAAATACAGCTGAACATGGTCACTTTCAATAAAGCAGAATCTAGTCATTATTTGTGTAAAGAATTAAATTGAGAATAATTAAACTTCTATGAATTTCTATTTTCTTTCTTTTCATAGTTCTCTATTTTAACTTTTAGCTTTAAATATTGGAATTCAATATGTAACTTCCCCCCTGAAACATTTACCTCCAAAGCCTGTCTTAGAAATGTTCTTTTCTCATCTTTTGCCCAGTTAATACATTCCTGACAAAGCTGAACCTGTGAGAAAATGTGCAACATGACAGAGTGTTTATATTTTTGTAAAACATACATGTACAATCATGCCTAAATTGTTTATAAATATTGAGTCAGAAATTTTCATGTCACAAAGTGATATCCACCATAGTCAGTATGTCATGTAAATATTGATAGATTAAGTACAGTACACATATATTAGGTGTGCTGATCAAGTCAAGAATAACCCTAATAATAATTTACATTGTAAATCATTTTATTTATGATGTTGGGTCTTAAACAAGTGTGCCAATTTTTATAAATTGAAAAATAAGACCGCATATTTTAAAAGTCCTGCTTTGTTTGAATGGTGATGTCATTCATGCCTGGTGATGTCATTCTTGTTCACTGCCTTGTCTTTACTGAAGTGAGACCTACATTCCTTACTTACCAATACCGTACATTTGTGGACCTTACATAATACATGTATTTCTATTGTTACCGAGAGAAGAAGTACATAGTGCATTATTATATTTATTACATATTACGTCTATCTAGATGATAGATATGCATGATAGAGTAGAAGTCATGTTTTTTATTATCTTGTTAACAAATAGTAACCACAATCTATAATGTTTTCTAAAACTTATGAAATGTATATCAACATTCGACATTATATCCATCACCTAAAAATGTTTAAATGTCTATATTATTTATTTTAAGGGCCACTCTATGAACACAAATGAAGAAAAGGGACCGAACATTTTCTTGTGTTACAATTCTTTAACACATGTATCAATAAAATATAAATGAAATACCGGTAATGAATCTGGAAATATAACACGTTTTAAGATTCAAAGTTTGTATTCCACTATACACATACAGGTATTTGAAAGTGATATATAGCTGTATATAAAGGTTTCAATCTCTCTGACATAACAAAAGTTGTGTTTTGTTTTTAATTGATCTAAATTGAGCTTAAAACAAAGTTCTTTCTGCCACCTACCTCTTTCCCAGTTGAAGCTTCCATGTCCAAAAACATGTCTACCAGGCCTCTTACTAGCTTGGCTGCCTTTGCTTTGCTGACAGAACCAAGGAATGGACGAGTGAACTTAATCAATCCTGCCAGTTCTAGGATTAAAAAGAATTTTTCATCAAGGAAAGAATGAATCATAAAAAGAGGCCAATAGGCATTAACGGTCACCTGAGTACCATAGCCCATACACAAACTTGTCTACTAGTCTCATATATGCGTCACAGGATTAATTATTTTAGATAAAGCTGCTTGGTCCGATTTTATATCAAATTTTGTGAACGCTTTTAAACGATGGTTATGCTAAGTATGTGATAAAAGATATATAAAATGATATATAAAAGACATTGCAGTAGTTTTCCCTGTCAATTAAGCCATATTTCATTGAAAATAATGATGTACAAAACTTGTTTTAATAAAAACACATGACACAAAAGGGTACGCAGTATTTTGCCTCATATTTAAATTTGCCCCTGGCGTCGAGGCAGCTATGATTGTATTACGACTTTGACATCACTGTAAATAAAGGTCATAATGATTTGGCAAATCAAAAATAAACCTGTGTACATTTTGTCCACTATTATTTCTGACGTTTGTTTTGTTTACAATCCATGCATAACATGCGGGTTGAATAAACCCAATCATTCGGGGGACGAAACCAAACGTTCCCTTTTCTTAACATTCCCATGATGCAGTTTGGTTTGTATTAAAGAAATTATTTTATTTACTTTGAATATTTCTAACTTAGAAAGGAGACCGATTCTGATGGTGTAAATAAGCAAAAGTCTATAACTTTTTTAGATAATCGGTTTGTATGGAAAATATTTGATACTGTAATAGTGAAAAAAATCGGACCATGCAGCTTTAATTATTCATTATAATTGCGTTCATTCATTTCAACGTTTCATGTTTTCATTTCCCATTGTTCATTTGTCTCCATTCATGCTGTTTCATTCATTCATACATTCATTCATAGTATGAATGTAGTATGAGTGGTCACAATCTAATTTTTAGCACAAACTTTGAGAATTAATATCATGACGCCACCCAAGACAGACAGTTGATGTCTGCTTCATAGCTCGTCAACTCGACTATCTATTTATCTAGTAGTCTTATATCGCTGTTATACTTGGTTAGTTATTTTAATTAAATACATGTATATGTAATTTAAAGTTAGGACCATGTAATTTAAATTCTATCTAACTAAATATAATGTTAATGAGTGAATGTAGAGAATGAGAGTGTTTTAGTAATATTGTAATTTTATATGATTATAGATCACCTGTGGAAACCATTTATACAATAATCAAAGTATGAGAATAAATTCAGTATAATTCCACAAAAAAGGCCTTGGAGTTCTGGAAAATATATATATCAGCTACCCCTAGACATATGCATTATATTAAGTTTCATTCTGGAGTAGAAAATCTATAATATTGTAATGACGACCATCTCCCTGCCTGAATCTTTCAAAAAGGACTATGAAACCAATAATTTTAGGGAAAAACTTCAAATCATAATTGAGTGCATAACCTGATATTGAAAAGGTGCACGACTCTGATAGAAAATAAATTTTCCCATATTTGTTAACTTTCAAGATAGGTTTTATGTGTATATGTTTTCATAGATAAACTAAAACAAGGTGGCTAGTATACATGTTTTATTTAAAACAACCTCCCACCCCCATCCTTAGGGGCAGACAGAATTCCTCCTGTGGGCGTTTAAACCCCCAAAAAATAAAGCTTTACAAGCTACGATGTATTACCCACTTATAGTCCAGCTATAGAGTATTCAACCTACATAAATCTGTTATCACCATCTGGCATTTATACCAAATTCATTTTACATGTACTGCTTATCAGTGATTGTGGTTAGCCTAACCATAAAGAAACTATTACTTTACTATTAACAAGTCTATTTGTTTATTTAAAAAGTTCAAAAAACGGTTTTTGTTTCAAATGATAAAAATACATTGTACTTGCATAACTCTTTTGATCATACAACTTCTTAATTACATTATATTCAATGATTACTAACTATGAAGCAGCAAAGGAAGATAACTCCATTATGAAGAAGCAAGGGAATATAACTCCATTAACTGCCAGAAATGCTTTCACAATATCTTGATAGACAGCTTCATTATTATTCTTTCCCTTTTCTAAATATGTGAATTAACTCATTTCTTTCACTGAAATTCCTGAGCAAAATAAAATAAGACAAATATATTTGCCCCCCCCCCCTTCCCAGCCATAACCCTTGTCTTACATGTACATGAATTATTTTTAAAGATGACAGCTTAATATTTTTTTCTAAATATGCAGTCAGTTTTTATTCTGTGTCAGTAGACGTTTTTTAAACAATTATATACATTAACACTGGCCACACCCTGCATTAAGAACCCCTACCCTATACACTATATGAATGTTTTGGCTCCGCCCTAGATTCACATCCCTACATTGGGAGACATGGAGTTTAAAATTTTCATAGATGGCTTTATTTTCTTTCTTTATATGCAGTCAGTTTTTATTCAGCAGAAGTAAAGAAGACAATTTTTTTTAAACATTATAATAAATGCATTAGCACTAAACATCCATTTAGGCCCCACTCTAGAGTCAAAACCCCTACCTTGGAGGACATGAAATTTACAATTTTAGTAGAGGGCTTCCTGATCTACAAAATTATGAATTCAGTCTTCCTTATAGGTGTGTGGGAGTAGAGAAGATAATTTTTAAAGATTATATGCATTAACACTATACATCCATTTTGGCCCCGCCCTAGAGTCAAAACCCATATTTCAGTGGACAAGAAATTACCAGGTAATAATCTTAGTAGAGGCCTTCCTGGCTAATATAATTATGAAGTCAGTTTTTCTTACAGATGAGTGAGAGTAGAAAAGAAGATTTTTAAACATTATATGCATTAACATTATATGGCCATATTGCATCCCCCTTACTTCCTGAACCCCTGACCCAGGGGCCATGAATTTCACAATTTAGGTAGAGGAGTTTGTGGACATCATAACCATGCATTCAGATTTTAACAAATATATATGGAAGTAGAGAAGATTTTCTGAGATTGAATACATTTTCACTACATGGCTATATTGGCCCCGCCCTAGGGCCTAAACCCCTGTCCCAGGGGTCATGAATTTCACAATTTAGGTAGAGAACTTCATGGACATCATAACCATGCATTTAATTTTTCTCAAATATATATGGGAGTAGAGAAAAAGACATTCTAAGAGTTAATACATTTTTACAATATGGCCATATTGGCCCCACCCTAGAGCCTGAACCCCTGACCCAAGGGCCATGAATTTCACACTTTTGGTAGAGGGCTTCATGGACATCATAACCATGCCTTCAGTTTTTTTCCCCACATGTGTGGGAGTAGAAGAGAAGATTTTTGAAAATTTGGCTTTTTTTTTTTTTTTTGGCCCAAACATATTTGGCCCCGCCTCTGGCGCACCAGGGGTGGTAGAACCATGAATTTCACAATTTACATTCCTCCTACCATAGAGATGCGTCACACCAAAATGGTAACAATTGGCCTTGTAGTTTTCAAGAAGAAGTTAAAATGTAAAATTGTTAACGCACGACAACGGACGAAAACAGATAGCAATAGGTCATCTGAGTTTACTCAGGTGACCTAAAAACTTTCCTCTCAATGAGTAGTACCGGTAGTATCTCCAATCCAAAGACATATAAATGTATTTTTCCAGAGTGCCAAAATATATTACCAGTAAATAATTAAATAATTCATTAAATTATTCATTTATAATGATTGAATGATAATTAAATAATTCATTAAATTAATCATTTATAATAATTGAATGATAATTAAATAATTCATTAAATTAATCATTTATAATCATGATTGAATGATAATTAAATAATTCATTAAATTAATCATTCTTTTCATCCAGCCTTCGGCATATCGGGGTATCAAGTAGCATTATTTCCTGGCTATTATGCTCGGGATCGCCCTTCAAAAAAGTTAAAAACCTACCTGGAAGTGACGTCACATATCGTATAAATAGTGCATCCATTGTGATAAACACTCATATTTTTTCTGGCGACATCGGGACATTGGCCCTTGTCGGTTTTATGATTATTGCGGTGTTAAATAAATTTTCTAAGACGTGGTCTTAGTTATAAGGTTTGTAAAACTTTTGAAAACTAATGAAATCTAGCTAAGACGAAGTCTTGGTTTGAAAGGATTGATAACCCGTGCATTTCGTTTTACACATGGTTCATGTGGTTTTACAACACAAGTTGTACAATACACGCTGTGTATTTGTTGATTAGCACGGTTAGAACACGTTGTGTTCAGAATTTTTTAGTGATAAAATTTTACACCGCAAGTTATACAATACACGCTGTGTATTTGTTGAATAACAAGGTTAGAACACGCTGTGTTCAGAATTTTGTAGTGTTTATTTTACACCGCAAATTGTACAATATACGCTGTGTATTGATTGAATAGCATCCTTAGAGCACACTGAATTCAGATTTAATTGTTTTGATTATATTGGTCTCAATATCGGGGATAAAAATGAGACAAGAGAAAGAATTTCTCTTCATTGCTGACTGATACTGGAGATATATATAATTGGTTTACGACCTAGTATAGAATTTACATAATGTAGTGCTCATAGTGAAATGACTGAAGGTCTAAAATTTCAAAACAAAAACAACAGTCAGGTTATTAATACTAAATCAGTACATGTGAAAGAAGGTGACAATTTAGAATATCTGAAAAGGTCTACACAAGATTTTACAATTAAAAATCATAATAATAAAGAAATATTCAAAGCGTCTATTTGCGCATGGTTGGAAATAAGTAGCACTGATGGTATCAGTAATATTATTTGGTGTCATTAAAGATCAACCAAGAAATTGCATGAATCAACAAGAATTAATTTTTTCCCATAGCAATACATTCGTAGTGAAATTTGAATTCTGGAATGAGAAACGTGTATATATTTTTTCTATACTATAGTATATGGTGTTTTCAAGTTAATTGTCACAAAAAAGATGATGATTGTCTACATTACATATATATATTTAGATTACGTTAAGTACAGTCGAAGATGTATATGGTTTGAAGTTTGGTAGAAAGAAGCTACGTGTATATAATCTTGGAGAATAATGAATCTTTTGAAAGACAAACTGATTCCATAAAATATTAGAGAATTGGAATGATTACTGTTTGGATTGGGTGCCAAAGACAATTCATGCAGTGTTGTGAGTCGTATCGATTGTCTGTGCAGATTTATTCAGATACAAAATTTGAGTTATATAGAGTTATAAAGTTTATGACTGAAATAACAGGAATGTCGAAAACAGGAGTATTGATAGCAAAATTTGATTTGAAGACACTGTATATTTATATATTGCTAATAGAAAGAAATCGAACAAACAATATGGTACTTGATTTAAAAAGTACTTCTAAAATTAGCAATATATTCAGTCAAATAATTTATATTGTTTTATTATTTAATTGTTTTTTGCATCCATAATTATTACAATAAGCATAAACATGTGGATGATTATATGATTCATGAGGATGATTTAGAAACAAAAATTTATTTAATTAGATGATTTGATTTCAGACATTATACATGAGGAATCTATTTCAAGCTAATTTAAATGACGACCTCATGGAAACGGAAGCTTGACAAGTATTGTTATGACACTGTATGATATATAGAAATGAAGATATTTGATACATTGCTCAATTCCTGAGATAGAACACCAAAAGGAAAGGTTCAGAAAATGAAAGAGGATCAATATGATCAGAATAAAACTCCAGAAATAATACAATGTTCACTTAATAATCCTAGTTATTTAAAAAATTTTAGATTTACCAAAGTACGGTACATGTTCAATTAGAATGAGATGAAAGAATAAGGAAGAGGCTATAGATGACCATCTTTTATTTCTATCCTGAACAAAGAATTTGATAAATGAAACTTTTACCAAATATCATGTTGAAGGAGATCAAAAATAAGAAAAGCTAATTATTAGCTAGTCTAGATCATGCAATGCAAGCAATTTTTACCAAGACAAAATGTCAATGGGATGTCATGTAACGATTGTCTTTTGGGATAAAATCCAGTTATAAGGATTATAAATGTAATAATAATAGAATATTGCAATGGAAGAGATACAATTGAATGGTAAACAAATTGACAATTAATACAATTGAATATAGTATTGAATATACAATATTAAACATAAGGGATTCTATTTGATAATATTCGAAGACATTGAAGTTTGATTTGTTGAGACTCTTTTAATAGAACATGGGTTATATAATTAACTTGAATTTTGAATTACAATACACTTAGCAACATGTTTACAATGTTCATATTAAGAAAAAGCAAAGAAAACTGATTTGCATACATTTATTATATACCTAACATATATGTATTAGTTGATGCATTGAAAATGTTTTCTGTTATACGTGAATAGTTATAGATTATATGTCTTTCTCTTCAGAACTTATAATCAGGACTGACGTCTTCATGAAAATTAAGACAAATTTTATTCACTTCCTATTGGTATTTATTATATAGGATATAACAAATTTTAAAACAATATTAAAAAAAAAATTAAAAAAAAAATTCTGGTAATATTCAGAATTTGGAACAGAATGGAAAATATTAGTTTAACAGATATATGTGTATTAAAGACATTGTGTGAAAAGGCTATGTAGTAGCTTGAACAGAAAATTGAAATAATGGGAAAAGTTTTAAAATTAAAGATGATTGAATTTCTTTTGCAGATGATTGGGAAAGTTCTATTTCTATATTTTCTAACTGTGTCATATTGATTGAATTATACTTATAAATTAACAGAAGTAAAAATGTTAATTTATATTTTTCGTTTATTTGCAGACACATCATGAAGTTTGCTTATAAGTGTTTGTGAATCAGTTATATCAAAATAGTGATTATGTTTAAATTATATCGCTCAAAGGACAAAGGTATTATATTTACAAGATTTAACTGTTGAAGAAATTTACTCTAATTTAGCTGCTGGTATATATGTTACCTTGAATTATAGAGCATATCTAATTCATAAATTCCAAGAAAAATTACGGGGGAAATATTTGTTGCTGTTTAATTTTCGCTCTTTCGCCCCTTTGTCAGTGGGTGAATTAAGAACATGCGAATTCCAATGTCTCAAATTGTCTCTCTTTAAACAAAACTTTGTCTGGGCATATTTTAATTGAATCAAAATTGTTTACAAACGAAGAAAATAACATGGAACAAAAATGACCCTGTATACAGTGTCCAATTGTTGGTCTTATTGTGATTACATGAATATATATATATATATATTGACAATATTATTGACGGCAGAAAAAATTACATTACAAAGAACTTAATATTTTATTTCATATCTTGTCATAAATGTGTTACTAATACACAAAAACAGAGGGAAAATTTACATATTCAATGATTATACATGTATAATAGATTACTTATTATAATGATATAGATTCATGGAAAATGAAATATGAAATGTCTTATATTTTAAAAGAAATAGTGCCTAGCCAGAGATAAATCTTTACATGGGTCATTTATATTAACTTATTTCATATTGAAGATGTAATTATCAAATTTAAGAAAGATTGCAAGTTTTGAAATTAGTTTTCTGAAGACTAATATTAATTCATGCAGAGTTTGGTTGCGTTGAATATTAAAATGGGCATGTTATGAAGGACTGGTGATTTGATAAATATGGGTAAATACCGCAAACCAGAAAAGTCATAGATACTGATTAAGAATTTTCAAAGGAATGAATATTAATTTTTGAAGACATCAGACAAGATATTTAGGTTATTATTTACCTGACATACTTCTGTACACTATGAATACTATTGCTTTTACTGATAACCAGTTTCAAAGGAAGCTGAACTTATCTTATTAATATATAGCTATATAGTTATAGACAAAATAGGACATATAAAATTAATATGTCTTTAAATTTAATTTATAAAAGAATGATTGACATTTAGGTACTTCATTAAGAGTATAAATATTTCTCTTATCAGAGAGTCACTGACTCACTGTACCTTAATTATGTTTCAAAACTTAATTATAAATTAATATGATAATTTATAAATACTCAAGGAAGAAAACAGTTGTTTTCTACAGTACATTGGAAGCTAGAAGACCAGACATTTAGTTACCCTATAGCTGTATACTGTGTGTATGTGTACCTAATATGCAGTAGAATCTGACATTTCAATGAATGCAATTCATTCTTCTTTCAATTAACATCTTACAGACTGAAAATTGCATAGTTTTGGTCTTTGGATATTACAAACATTATATTTATGTTATATATATATATATATCACAGAGAATTGAGGCAGAATGGTTTTATTTTCTGAGAAAACATAATTCATGAGACCACAATATGTACACCAATTATAGAA
The DNA here is from genome assembly GCA_033439105.1 of Magallana nippona. Classification (NCBI taxonomy): domain Eukaryota; kingdom Metazoa; phylum Mollusca; class Bivalvia; order Ostreida; family Ostreidae; genus Magallana; species Magallana nippona. The sequence continues at coordinate 13,864,240 of CM065924.1, read as the reverse complement.
ATTGGTGGGGAAAAATAATGGATATTTTATGTTATATGTGGCCAAGATGATCACGCAATTTTGCTTTCTACATGATGAAGCCAAACTTAATTTATGAAAATGGTCTATGTTGATTTAAATCAATGATTGAGAATCTTCTTTATTTGGAAGGATTTTTATTTATTGTCAAATACTTTGAAGATGCTACTTGATACTCCGATATGCCGAAGGCTGGATGAAAAGAATGTCCCCCTCATCCAAGCATTCCCCCGGATGTGATGGATGAGGGGCATTCTTGGAAGACAGCCTGAGGCTGAGGAGTATCAATGTTCCCTCCCTGTATGGGTTTTAAAAATTGTTTTATCCCACCTCAAATAAAAATACATATTTGACAATAAATTGGCTTTAAAATTATGAGTGTTTATCACAATGGACGCACTATTTATACGATATGTGACGTCACTTCCAGGTAGGTTTTTAACTTTTTTGAAGGGCGATCCCGAGCATAATAGCCAGGAAATAATGCTACTTGATACTCCTCAGCCTCAGGCTGTCTTCCAAGAATGCCCCTCATCCATCACATCCGGGGGAATGCTTGGATGAGGGGGACATTTATAATGATTGAATGATATCATTTAAAGAAAAAATGTTCAAAATTTAGTTGTTTATTAATGTTGTTTAAAGATTCAAAATTGCAAAATGAATCATTTGTAATACACAAGTCAAACACCTTGAGAGAAATGACCCCTCTAGCTAGCCAGGTTGAAGAATGCAGCTATAAATATAAAGTCTATGGAGATTCTGCAGTGCAATTTCAAAGCCCCTGTATAATAATTGTAGGAAGTGTTCCGAGAACTTTCAAATGGAAAAAAAGATGTCAGATTCTCCCATTATATATCTTCGTATGAAATCTGATTTCAAACTTCTCAACTTATCATGGCCTGATGGCTCTCGGGCTGATATACAGCGACTGAGGGCTAATATAGGATGCGATATAAAAATTGCCATGTTATGATTTTTATATCATATACTTCTAGAAAATATTTAAAAAAAATATAACAAACATCATGTGATGAATGATTATTGTTAACAAATCGCTCTGTGTCTATATATTCTATCTCTAATAAACTTCCTGAAATTTTTGCGCCAGCTGTTTGTATACCAAGTTGACGTCGACCTAACTATTTGACGTCATACTCGGAGATCGGAGTTGAACGATGCATAGCGAACTTTACGTCATAATAGCCGATGATTAATGGAAAGGGGTGTGATATAACATCCGAAGATTGCCAGAGAGGGGTGTGATATAAATCTTATATCACACCCAAGGGTTTATATCACACAGGTAGGCAAATTTTCTGTTTATATTGCAGAGGGCGGAAAAGGGTATATTTTCTATAAGTATGCGATATATTAAAATATCATATTATAGATTGTTATATTCAGTAGTTTATTCTCACTATATAACTCTATATAGACGAAGTCAATAATTTGAATATTAGCTCGTCCGACAATTATGGACCGGTCGATATTTATTTAATATTGACCGGCTAGGAATAATATATAGAGAACATTCCCTCTATGTCAATTAATCAATTATGATTCGTTGATTCGTAAACGGTTACGTAAATAAGTCTTCGCGACTCAAAAAAAAAGGCGTCGTCATAATAGGCAATCAGTCAAGGCAAGTAAACAACGGATGCGCAATGCAACGGTTTGCAATCATAATAGATATAGGGATTTGCGAATTACTGTGAAGTAAAATTAGGTAAAATATTTGTAACTTAATTGCTACGGGTGGTGGAATATCACCAGTGACCCTTTGATGCCGACAATATTTTGGAAATGAACTTTAGGCAAAATTTAATTCGTGAATTCTATGCTGAACTGAGAAAATTACGGCCATCTGTTATAAATCCTTTCTTGAATTTTGGTTTGTTTCTTCAAAAAACAAAACAAAACAAATGTTGACTGTGTTTTTCGGGCAACATTGATTATATTAGCCCCCTTGGGACGAATATATAGCCCTCCGCTTCGCGTCGGGCAATATTTCGTCCCACGGGGGTTAATATAATCAATGTTGCCCTCAACCCCAGTCAATATTTGTATAATATCATGTGACAAAATAATATATTTTATAATACAATATCATATTATACAATATTGTATTATAATATACAATATTATATATAACAATACCATATGATACAATATCATATAACACAATAAAAAGTTGATACAATACCATATAGTATCATATACTTTTTTACAATATAATATCATGATATAATATTGTATCATATAATACAATACTGTTTCATGTCATGCAATACTATATCATAGGAATCATGTTATATCATTGAACATCAAACACATCTATCAAGCAAGTTTGAGTGAGGTAGGAGGTTTTTTTTTTAGCATCTTTGATAATGGAGATCAGGCTCTGTATCTGAAGCTACCTCTGCGATTCATTCATATAGTTAAATCAACCATACATGTTTGAAATAGTACAATTATCTATAAAACATGTGACCTGTTCCAAAAAAACTAAACCTTCTCCAGCATCTGAAACCTATGGTTCTGATTCAGCATCCATGCCTGTGGAGTGCATCAGATTCACAAGATGCATCATCTATTCAAATTTGATAAAGATTTAACCAATAATACATGTAACTAAGATTTGTCTATCAAAGGGCACCTGCTCTAAAACCTTAACCTCAACCAGCATCCGAAACCTATGGCTCAGATTCAGCATTCAAGTTAGAACCAGTTATAATAAGATATCTGTGATCCAATGCTCACTAGTAATACCCCCGCTCTGATTTGAGTATGCAAAATAAGCAAAGTCGACATTTAAAAGGAAGCTGGCATCCGATTGGTACAAAAATATATCCCACGATATGGCATGCTGAAACAAATAGTTTGTTAAAATTTCAAGCATCTGTTATAAATAGTTGCTGAGAAATGTTTGACGAAAATTTGTTTGAAAATTTAGGCTCAACATAAACAAAGACGTCATTTAACAGGAAGTTGACGTCCGATTGGTACAAAAATATACCCCACGATATGGCATGCCTAAACAAATAGTGTGTTAAAGTTTCAAGTATCTGTGATGAATAGTTGCTGAGAAAAATGCAACAGAATTTTTTGTTACGGACAGACAGACAGAAGGACGGACAGACAGACAGACGGACAGACAGATAGACAGACACACAATGGTAAAACAGTATACCCCCTTCTCCATCGGAGCAGGGGTATAACTAAGATATACCAGTAATCATCAGAGGGCACCTGCTCCAAAAGCTTTAACCAGCTCCAAAAACCTTAACCTCATCAAGCATCCGAAACCTATGGCTCAGATTCAGCATTCTAGTCTGTCAAGTGCATCAGTATCATAAGACGCACCATCCATGCAAGTTTGGTGAAGTTAGGACCAGTAATAACTAAGATATAATCATCAGAGGGCACCTGCTCCAAAAACCTTAACCAGCTCCAAAAACCTTAACCTCCTCCAGCATCTGAAATTCATGGCCCAGATTCAGCATCCAAGTTTTTCAAGTCCTTTAGTAGATCCAGATGCATCATCCACGCAAGTTTGGTGAAGATAGGGCAAGTAATAACTTAGATACAGGACCTGCATCAAAAACTTTAAACAGTTCAGGACACCGACGCCGGGGGTCTAGCATAAGCTCCCCCCGACTTCGTCTCGGTGAGCTAAAAATTGGTATTTATTACGCACAAAAACATGCGTTCGTTTTGGACTAATTAACCTTATTTATACGCAAATTCTGTGAAAACAATAAGTACCATTAAATTCTTAATGCAATTTACTACTTATATCGTCTCTTTACTTGCCTCTGATAGTCTTTTAAACACCATCACCAGCCCCGTAAAGTCAAGTGGTGCAGTTTGTTTACAGGTAAAAATGGTGACGGACTCTCTATCTCGATGTTAATTTAACATATTTGATTTTCTGATTTTCGGTAGCATGTTCCGGAGAAAGTCTGAGGCAAGTAAAGAGATGATATCAGTTGTAAATAGCATGAAGAATTTAATGGTACTAATTGTTTTCACAGAATTTGAGTATAGTTTAATCAGTCCAAAACTAGCACATGTTTTTGTGCACAATAAATACACAATTTTTTTAATGGGTGGCACTGAAGCTCCCAGGTTGTCCCAGCTACTTCTTTAACAGGTATGTGTATCTTATTTAAAAACTTCAAATTGTGACAGAAACAGAAACATTGGACAGACTACCCATAAATAAAATTCTCAAAGTTAATATGAAAGAGAGCAAACAGTGTCAAAATGACATTAGAGTCATACATGTAAATGGATGAGAAGGAATTCAAGAAAAGAATTTAGCTATGAAAGTACATGTAAAAGTCTTGGTGTAATAAAGTGTAATAGTGTGTATAATAGGCTCAGTACTGCCACGCTCTTACTAGCAGTAGCTAATGGGTTAACCCTTTAGCTCAGTTGGTTGAGCGTTGGTTGTCTTAGGTTTAAAGTTTAAGCAGAGTTGTAGTTTTCCTCCTATTCTGTTACATTGGCGCCCAACAAAATAACCCACATGGAGTGAACTGAAGAGTCTTGTGTGAGATTTCTAAGCGATGCACTACAAATCTCAACTAGAACTGTCCTAATGGGACTAATACCCCAGCAAGACTAATTTCAAATGGAACAAATCATTGAATTGAATAATAAAAGTTTGTGAAACATAAATAAAAAAAAATTATAGAATTGTAAAAAGAAATTTAGTTAACAAAGAACAAAATCAAAATTGTTATAACTTCACTGTAAATACATATGTACCGGGGGTAATACATTTACAAATTTCTGTATCCGATATTTTATTTAATTATTGTTTTAAAGAAAAAACAAAAAAGTGACAATAACCCATCTCTTTTCAGTAAATGAAAATAGCCAAGCAATGCTCTTCTGTGGATAAAACCTTGAATATGTTTCTAATTAGAGTCTTGACAGATGCAATTAGTTGTTTCAAATTTTCCTCACTTTCTCCTATAATGGTACATGCAATTCCATATCAGAAAATTGACCCATAGGACTATGATTTTCTTTGATGATCTTTTGGATAAACTCCCAAAACATTATCATAATTAGCATACTATTAAAAATATGTAAAAAGGAGAATTTAATATTACAAACAATTTTAAAATTGCCAAAACGCTACAACCATATCAATAATTTTAAATTTTATTTACATTAATGCCCTATAGGGTCACGTCATCAATTTACTTGACTAATACATTTAAACAACTTTTAAAAATAATTAAATTCTTAATTAATAAAGATATAATTTATTTCCTTATAATGATAGAAACTTTTGGTTTATATGAACAGTATTAGAATAACCCAAAAACCATTGCCCATTTAACAGATGATCAATTTTCCCTAAACACATGCTCCATCTAAATCATCACTCAGATAATGGCCCCCTTGGGACAAATGAACTCAGCCACACTTGTCTTTGATGTTCTTATTAGCTCCCATCTTCACAACGTCAAGGCTTTATGATTACAGAACTCCACACAAACCCTTGACATAAGTCGCTATTTAAAAGTCGGGATCAGGCCGTCGTATTTCATTGGTTCCAAGTCTCAACTTGGAGCCAATCAGAGTGCGGTTCTCATTCATATCAGAAACGATGTAAACAAATGTGGCTGCGCACATGTTGATCCCAGAAAATAGCAAGTTTTCGATCTTCTTGTTGCATTTGTATGGATAATAACTTAAACAAATATAGCTGATTATTTTTTTTTTAAATCGACATTCGTTCACTGTGTTAGAACAGCTTTCTGAAGTTATAAATACATTGCATACCTTTTGAAAACGATGGAAAGTCACCATACATCAAATGTGCTTAGTTCCAATTAATACGTCCTGATTATCTATTACATGTAAACATGATATGCGAGCTTTTGATTTTCAGTGAGACAATATTAAATTTTTCGCGAATTTTTCATTCGAGATCTGCCATACATGTGCTCAACCCAAACTATGCTTCAAATGGAGTTATTTCATTGGACATTTTATTTTTAGAATTATTACGTATTGTTAAGCGTGAGCCCGACTTTTAAATAGCGACTTATGTCAAGGGTTTGTATGGAGTTCCGTAATCACAAAGTCTTGACGTTGTGAAGATGATTAGCTCCTAAAAATTTATCATTGACAAACAAAAAGTTTGCTTTGTCAGTTGATAGAATATTTATAAAACATAAAATTGGTTAATAAATAAAGACAAAAAAATTCCATCTGGATGTATTTAAATAAATATTTTTTATAGCGTTTACCATTAATTAATTAGTAAAATCTGTAAGGATTACCTCCCTTACTTTTCAACATCAGTGTACAATATATAGGATAAGGAAAATGAAAACTGTCATAAAATCATTAAATCTTGTCTGATCTTAATAAAAATTGCAGGTGCACATCTTCAGATTGTGTTTAACATATGTACAAATTTTCAGACTATTCCATGCAGTAGTAAAAAATTCTATAGGGGGACAAGATTGCATCTACAGACAGACAAACAAACAGACAGATTGACAGGGTAACACCAATATACACCCCTAAACTTCATTTGTGGGGGTATAAAAAGGAAAGGGGGAAGAATGTGTTAGATGTGTGTATAGGCTCAGTACTGCGATGCTCCTACTAGCAATGGCAAGTGGGTTAACCCTTCAGCTCAGTTGGTAGAGCGTTGAATTTTAAACTGTAGGGACTTAGATTTGAGCCTACTTGTGGTCATTTGGATTCCTTCTATTCTATAAATTTCAATAATTTAATTCTGGTTGTAACAGGGCATTTGATTGGATAGAAAAATTTAGTTAAATTTTTATAACCTGGTTTGCATGTCACAAGACACGTCACAATGCACCAACGTCAAAAATGTACTAATCTGCTTGACATAACACTTAAATTTTGAACAGATTAATATCATGTTTAAAAGTAAAACACACTCAATTTGTACAGTAAATTACAGAAAATTAAATTATAAGGAATGAACTTAATATCTACCCAAGATATACTTGTATAACCTGGGTTGGAGCAATTTACGGTTTTTCATAATCTGCTTAGCGGATTATAAAGCGTAAACTGCCCCAACCCAGGTTATACTCGTATAACTTGGGTAGACATTGAGTTCATTTCTTAAATGAATCAAATGAACACGAATCCAACTAGTTCTTTAAATACCTTCAGCTTGTCCTGTTGCTGCCAGGAGCTCTCCGAGATCAAGAATTGCCTGTTCTTTAGTCTTAATTTCATTTTCGCTGTTTGTATCAACATTTCTCTTGACTTGGAAATAAAGAAAATGAATAATATAGTATAATCAAACGATTGAGGAAATTCGAACCAAAACACATTGTTTATTAATTCATCGCTGTTATAATATTGATATACATATTTAATCTTTGGACAACTCTAACGTTATCTTTCAATGTGCTAATAAGCTTATAATTCATGACACAATATTATAAAACAACAACAAACACCATGAGACAGCAAAATTGAACAATTGAAGAATAAAACCGGCATGTTTCAAACATTGATATTGTATGTTGATTACACTACATTCAAAGTAATTGTTTTTATTTTACTTTTTTAAACTTACCTATATTATATAGTATATCAATGGCAGCATTTTTATTTGTTACTTTCAGTGTTTGTGCTTTCTCCAATTCCATCATGCACCATTCGATACTCCTCGTATGTCATTAGCCCGTACGATTTTGCCGAATGAGCGGCGGGTTTAATAACCCCAAAAGACCCAAAAGAACCCCAACAGATTTTCTAAAGATCTAAAAGAATATAAAAACATTAACATTGTTAAATCAACTTTGGGATATATTAGGCGTTTTATAAGACAACAAATCATGAAATGAATCATATTAAAATTAATGGCTTGTACAACCCTGATCACATGCGAGGATACAGAAAAGAAAGTGAGCGCTTAAGATATAGATTCAGTACGAATCTGGGCGCACAGGGAGATTTCATTTCATCGATTCATTTTGTACATTTTTCGAATTGTGACCATTATTTGGTTTCTGTTGGACGTGGAATGGGAAGAAACATGCTTGAAATGCAAAAGGTTTTATCATAATATGGGTTTAAAGATAGCAACACGACGCAATCAATGCAAAATCCTTCTTATTTACAGCCGTTTTTTAATGATTTTGTTGTCTCTGGGTCTTCTCTCCACAAATTTGAAACGTGTAAAGATGACATATTTCATTAAAAATGTCGCTGTTTAAAAAAAGATGGAGAGATGACAAACTATATGTACTTTTTCCAAATATTTTTTGGAGAATAAGAAACAAAGTCCAAAGATATGACAATGTTCTTCTAAACACTGCTTTTAAACAAACCTGTAAATGTAAAGTCTTGATTGGCGTACTGGGTTCGTCCTGGCCCCGAGGTTATAAAACTTTTTTGAGTACGTACGATCTCATACTCCAAATCGTACTCCGTGCTCCAAATCTACTCGTACTCAAGGTATCGAGGTTATAAAACTTTTTCATACTCATACTCGTACTCCGGCTGAGTACAAAACGGCGATTTTCTGAGTAAGCTATGGAGCTTTCTCAAAGTCGTACTCAAAGCATTTAATCTAAAAAAAATGTAGTGCAAACATATCATATTATTACATATTGTAATGTTGCTTTATTATACGCTATAATTTAATCATAATTACATGTCTGAAATTAAAATAAATTAACAATGGAAAGTTTTTACCATTTTATTAATGAAATATTTAGATTTATCACATGTTTATCTCAATATGCGGTGGATATCACTCATGGGATAAATTTTTGATATTCCACTGTGTGTTCTTACGCCACGTGACGTCATATTTAAACATTACGTAGCTTCAGGCGGATGATTGACGTAGAATGAAAAAGTAACAAAACAATTCAGTTGAAAAGTGTAGAGTTGTAAATGTGAAGCATTTAATTCTTTTTTAATTTTTTCTTTCATGAATTGATAAAAATATGCTCGAAAATGAAAGGTTTGTTTGTTAATCTTTAAGGAACTTTTTTCCATGCGTAAAGTTGTTGACGTCTCGTAGTTAATGTGTTGTGCGGCTCACAATTATAATTTGTACAGAAAAAAATTGAGATTAACAAAAAACGTGGTAAAACATGTGATAAAAAGAATCTCTCATGATTTGCGATGGTATATGATTTTTATCCAACTCGTTGTGTGTTTTCTATCCCCTCGCCAAGGCTCGGGGATAGAAAACACACAACTCGTTGGATAAAAATCATATACCATCGCAAATCATGAGAGATCCTATATATATTAGATGTGGATTTAAGAGTAAGGGAGAGCTGCAACCTAAATTATCAAAATAACTTTTAGATATTTCGCTTCATTAATCAATGTACATATGCTTTCTAAGAATTCTGTTTTTAGTCAAATACGGCCCATACTCTCCATCATATAAAATCAAGAAATCAATGTACATGTATCGCTATTAATTAATATTAATCAGATGCACTTGCTGGGTCCCTTCTTTGATTTTAGTGAGAATGTAGGTTAGTTCTAAACATTACAAAGGATGGGGGGATGCATAAAAGTATAACACTTTCTATTACTTACTTATTAATCATTTATCATTATATGTTACATGCCACAAACCTTGGAATGGGAAAAAAATATAGAATAAGCGGTAAATTAGTGGTGGGGGGGGGGGGGCGCCCCGCCTAAAATTGTCAAAATAAAGTTAAATAATACTCCTTCTGGCAAAGAAAATGTACAACTTGCGATTAATTAATTATTAATTTTTTTTTTTTGGAAAGTCGTGGGATTTTTCTACATTAGACTGGTTTCAATGGTGTAGTATGAAGAAAACCCGTGGGTTTAATGGTGTAATGTAAATAGAAAACCCATTTTGGTTACGCTTTCCTCGACTTCAAATATGACCAGTCTCACCGACCTTTACGTAATTGGTTACTAGCTAGTGTTTTAAACGACTCTTCCATGTTTATTATAATACAAGCTGGCATGGTTACCTTTTTTTTTTAACTTCATTACTTCGTCCCATTGAACTTGATTTTTTATACTGATTTATTTACAGCCATTCAAAAGAAAAAAAGAAAAGAAAATGTTTCTTATGTTTCTGCAAGGCAGAGGGTTTTGATGAGATTACTGCAGGTCTTAAATTTACAAAGCTTTAAAAATTGTAAATAATTCAATCTATATTTTATTACTTCAAGTATAACCACGAGAAGAGAAATCACAACAGTCTAAATTTGAAGACTTCAATTTTACCGTACAAAATCTCTAGAATGCAGGAACTTTCGTGGGCTTCACCCCCTGGGCCACCAACAGGGCTTTGCCCTGAACCCGCCTCAAGGCGGCACCCAGACCCCCTGCCTTATACTGGCGCCCCCCTCTAACTACAAATCTTGGATCCACCCCTGGTACTACAAAAATCAATCTTACTTAGAAATATAGAAAATAATCAAGAAACGGCAGCAAGTAATCTAAACGCATATTAAAGGGCATTAGATATAAACTTAAACAAAAAGATTGTAGGGTGTCCAAGTCGCGTAGTGGACAATGCACTCGCTTCTCACCGCTGCGACCCGAGTTCGATCTCAGTGATCGGCAGAAGTTGTATGTGAAAGGGTATGGTGGTCACCCGCTTCGGCACGTAGGCTTTCTCCGGGCACTCCGGCTTCCTCCCACATTTATGACCCCCTCGCGCTAAAATCTGCGCCAACGAAAGATATTGATATAAGTTGTAGAACTTGTTGTAAAATTTATAAAGTTGAGTTGGGTTTTTGCAAATTAATTTTCAATTTTTGTGTTGGCAATGTTTTTAAATTATGACGTAAATATTTGGCTTCCTATGTGACTTTACATATTATCTGCAGATATCTAGATGTGTTCTTTGTCTAATATAGGCCAGAACTTTTATTTTAATTTTACTGCCGGGGTAGGGTTTCTATTTCGAACCATCTACCAGTATTTGATTTTTATTTTCCAAATATCAAAGTCATTTTGACCATGGAAAATCACCTAATTCATGATCGTTTTTATTTATTTCAAATTAAAACATCGAGAGCATAGACATGTCAAAGTATACGTAAAGTGAAATGCATTATTTGGTTTAATATTTGATTATAAACGCTCGAATATGAAGACGATTGGTTCCGGTGACCCCATAGTCGTAAGTCTTATATTAGTGTCTTTCCACAAATGATTATTCAAAAATAAAATTTGGTGTTATGACATCAAATTTTATTCTTAAATAAACATTTATGGAAAGACATTAAGCATGATCTATGTATTGATTCTGTTTGAGTATTCGGGTAATTTACAGTTAATTAGAATTCAGCTTGTCTATGTAAAAAAAAAATCGATAACACTTTAATTAATTATAACATGCATGCAAGATAGATGATAGAAATTATGAGAGAGAGAGAGAGAGAGAGAGAGAGAGAGAGAGAGAGAGAGAGAGAGAGATGGTTTCCAAAAACATTTGACATAATCACAATTTGTTGATATGTTTTCCAATAACACTGGATTTATCGTCTTTGATGCTCAAAAGTTAAAAAATTATAGATGCCGACACATCTCCATAGTTGCAGATGAAAAAGGGCATAGGTACATGTAAATAATGTGTTACATTTTGTTGATAAATAATTTATCTGAATACATGTACAGTTTGCCTACATGACAGGACTATTTACATGAGTTACCATGCTCTATCTTACTCCAGAGAAGTAAAATTTCCTCCACCAGTTTTTGGAGCATACTCCAAATAGTACTCAGCGGAGAACGTACTCCAAAACTTTTATAACCTCGGTTTTTAGAGTCGTACTCAGTGGAGCACATACTCGGAGTACGGAGTACGAGTTTGAGTAGGAGTCTGAAAAAAGTTTTATAACCCCGGGGCCTGGATTATCAATTAAAGACATGAAGAGATGGGGGTTCAAAACCTGCCGGTGATTCCTTTAATTTTTTTTTTTTTTTTTAACTTTTTTGTTTTTAAATGTGTGTTGATATAACCTTATGTTGAACAATAGAATGTATTTGAATTTATCGTTATTGTATTCTGCCGCATGCATATTATTTTCTGTTCTTATTACTAGTTTATTATTATATACAATATAACTAATATATCTGTATTAAAACATGTATGCATTAATATTTCCAATATAATTTTTTATTCTATGAGGATGCTTAATAGAAGAGGGCTCAATGGTCGTGGCCATTTTAATAGTATTTTAATCTCCTTAAGAAGAAAAGTTCTTTATAAAGATATAGGAAAACGATCAAATTTTAAAGCTAAAATATTTAGATTTTTTTTCTTTACTAAATTTTAGTTTATGGTTAAAAATATCATGTCAAAGTTTAAGACAGATCTGATGGTTAATTTGTTGACAACCCAGTCTCCTTAAAGTAAGTATGAATTTTCCAAGAGGTCCGGATCCCTGCCACCTCTAAATCCGCGCATGCAATTTTAGAATTTGCCAAAACGACCTGAATGACGGTCGGTACAGGTATATACCGAGAAATATTGAACCAATTTGAACCAATTTGTCAAATTTGGATTCTATGCATTTTTGGGCTTTAAAATATAACAATTATTATCATATTCCCAAGTAAAGAGTTTTTGATCCGCTCCGCTCTACATAAGACATTTGTGAGAAGCGGAGAGGATCAGATGCCATTGACTTGCATTGGGAAGATGTACAATTTATTATATCCTGCATTGTATTCTTGTGATCGTGATTTGTTTTCAAAATGCGGTCGACGAGGTGACATTCCCTTGTTGGAAATAGCGGTCTGTATACACTGCAACTGAAGGTGGCAATTTTGAACTTTTTCCAAAGGCACGGTTTCTTAAAAATCAACGCGTGTACGTCATTAAGTTACATAATTATTTGCTAGACCAATACATAGAGAGTATAAACCACTTTTGTTTTGTGATTGTCTTACATGATAGGTAAAATATTTTCCTTGTAAATTTAATATATAAGAATATAAGACGAACATGTGCTTGACACGTGATCATGCTAAATGTAATCCTATCACAAATAATGAATTAAAAGGGAAAAACTAATTTTCCTATAGAATGTAAAATAGAAAATCATGTAAGGAATTATACATGTATATTATTGTAACAGAGACATATGTTGCCTCTGCTGGGGTTTGAATCCGGGTCCTCTGTCATGCCAGTCCAGCACTATACCGATCGAGCTAAAGGGTTATACTTTCAAGGTAAATCAGAGTCACTGTCCTTGAACACAATTTACAAAAATATAGAAATATGCTCTGTAATATATTCACTATAATATTTGATTAAATAAAAACATAAACTTTCAATGTACCTCCTTTCAGATTACATTATTGTAAGATACAAATTATAAATGTAAATAAAATATAACTTTGTCACGATCACCTGTTTATGGAACAAGGTTTCACATCATGCTTATAGCTGCTGAATATGGTACTGCTTAACTACAAGTAATATGGTTACAATAACTAACCTTTTATATATATTAGAAATGAAATATTATAGCTTAGAAATCAAGACTATGAATTATTGGGATGTTTAATAAAATACATTCTTTCATAAATAAGATATAACCTCAAAAAGTAGAATTAGCCAAATGTAACAATTAACAGAAAATATCAAGTAAGTATTCATCAAAGTTTAAGAATACCAAAAATAGTTCACTTATTATAACTGACTTCTTCCAAAATGTAGGGTTCAAATATTAAGTTAAATAAGTCTCTTGTTGAAAACAGGTCTTTCTCAAATGAAGCCTAGCCTTGGTCTGTCACAAAGGCTACTCAGTTAAAGCGGGAAAAGTTATAAAAACATAATATTGGCTATAGTAAACCACCTGATCATGTGCACATGTATGAAAGTGACCATACAGGTGAAATGGCTTAAGGCTATAAAATGTCAGAAGCCACTAGAATAAATAATTAAATAATGATTACTTGATCGGTTCATAAAAGACGGGGAGTTATGGGGATAGTCTGTTTCTAAAACTGTACATGTAAAATATAGATGAAGTGTAGGATGATGATAATGATGATGTAGATGATGAAATTTGAATAATGCATGAATGTATTTATCATCATAAAATGTACCCTATTACATTATGTCCAAAAGGAATTTATTTCCTATAGGATAGAATTATTTTCTATATGTACATGAACTAAATTAAGAAGATAGTTTTTCTCGTAGGAAATTAATTTTTCCAGCGAATTTGGAAATCAGATAGAAGTTTTTTTCAAATCTTATCGGAACTTGAATTTCCATAGGAAGTATCAAGCAGGCACGCGACTTCAACGAAGATCTGGTGGCGATGCAGAATTGTTAACGTTACTTTTGGACTATTAACCTCTCTACATCTGATTTTCCTCAGGCAAAAGCCCTCAACTACCAGAACTTTTTTTTTAGGAGAGGGGGATAATTTAAATTTTGTTTGCGTCTTTGCGCAGGTTTTTGAACAGCCACATTGACTAAGATGGCTGACCTAGTGCAAAAATTCTACTTTGGCACTGGCATGCTAACATTAGGTGCGTTCAGAGGTGTGCCGTTGGTGAAATTGAGATGTACCGCTGGCAGCATTTGGTTGCCATCAGTGAACTTTTGTGGTCATCGGTCACCAAGTAGCAATTTTTATAAGTAGGACATGAACGATTTTGTGTCAAATTCAAACAAATGGTACTCTTTGGTTACGCTTGGTTACCAATTGTAATCACTGAACATATAAAACAGGGGAAAACCAAAAACAATTCTTTATGAAGTTTAACTGTTTCCCTCTAAAACAGCTCAAAAAAGCTTTCTTTAATGATTTATTCCGCTAAAAAAAGAAAAGTTCATCACAATACAAAACCTTTTTGACCATTTTAATTATTCCCAATTATACGAGGACGTCTTTTGAAATACTACAATATGATTATCAATTTATCATTCGTGCAAAGATCGTTAGGATTGTACTGCATAAAATTTATAATATTTAATGCCAGCAATAAGTACTAGTATATATCATGTACTTTATAATTCGTACAGAGGCAGTTGTCTTAGATTGTATTCAAAATATTCATGCGATAATATATTTATATATTTTATTCAAATGAGTCTTTATTTACATTAGTACATGTATATACATTTATAGGTTTCTAATAGCCCGCCATGTTAAATAAGCATAATCGTCACCTACCAATCTTGCTCAAGCCTTAGCTGGTAGATTTGGTGACCTCATTTGAAATTTCGGTTATACCAAATGCAACCATTTGTGACCATACGTAGATTTTCGTGACCGAACTTGCCATAGGTAACAATTATTCTGGTGAACTCTGAATGCACCTATTGTTAATGTCAAAACTGTAACTTTCAATTTCATTTTAAATTGTTTTTATTTTCTTTATTCAGCGATGCACATCTTCATGATAAATAAATATCATTAGGACGTCTTTATTGTTTTTATAGGCGATTTCCAATCTCACTTTGGTTTTGTATTGCCTATATCGGTCTCCGCCCTTTTGGTACATGTACAAGTTTGTGTTATCGTATTGTCATTGGAGTCTTTTCATCCTTGTGCGTACCCTCGGAGGTATTTGGTCGGTTTGGTGCATACTACTCTAATTTCCAATTGGTCCATGTATATATTTTCGGATCGTCTGCATTCTTGTTATACTTTCCAATTTCTCTATAAACTATATATATAAAAAAAATATATATTTTGATTGGTTCATTTCGCCAATGGTTCTTTTCATGGTCTTTTTAATACGATGAAAGGAAAAGGTGCCTATATTTAGTAAAGAAACAAATGGTGTATTTTTTATTCATCATACGGCAGTGGATGTTTGTGTTTGAATTACCGTTTTTTTCCTTGTACAATCTTTGATATTTGATGGCAATGTCAAAGACAAAGGTTGTTACTCAAGAGTTGGGGAGAGAGTTGCAGGACAACCCCCACCCACCCCCGCTACACGCAAGTCCCTGGGTTCCTGACATTTCGTTAGATATTTAGGCCCTCTATTATTATATTGAAAATTCTAAACCCTAAAAAGTCTTATTTGCAAACGCATCAATATTTTACCGGTTTTTCTGATATACTTAAGGAATAAGGAATCATTCTTTGAGTATTATGAAGTGATCAAACACGGTCGGAGGTGGTCAAATCCAATAAAACCCGACGGTTTGATCACGCCCGACCGTATTTGATCACCTCATAATATTCAAAGAATAATTCCTTATTACTTATATTTATATAATTTTCAGCATTATTAAAATGGTCATAAAAATATCACACTATGGTTTTCACCGTTGTGATGTTTGGGGAATTGCTCGGCTGATTTGTGGCTATGTGAGATACTCACGTTCACAATGCCTGAAGAATCAAAATCAGAATCCGTAGAAATTAATTAAAAGATGTTTATTTCTATGAGCCGCAAGTTGGAAAGTGATTTCGTAAAAATCACTTACCAACGCGGTCACTCTACGGACTTGAAATTGACCAATCAGGTAACTCATTTTAAAAAGGTTAACGCCCAATTTCGGCAAAATTTCTTTGATGCTTGACACTGTTAGCTAAGCCAAAGAAGGTGTTACAACAATTACTCGCATTTCCGCAAAGAAGACCTGTAACAAAGACAGGATTAACTTAAAGCCGAAACAAAATAAATAAGTATATCTACATGGAATTTCGAAGTGTCAAGCTAATGCGCCGAAAAATTTATTTCCAAAGAAACCGAAAAAAGAAAATGTTTACATTACTACATAACAGCCTGTCAAAAATTCTTTGATGTAAAATGACATTCTAAATGTTACATAATATTTGCGAGTAAACCTTGGGAGTGAATATTAGTCTAAATAAGATTTATGTAAGAACAACATTTAAGTTAAAAGAATGTATGAGATATTTCATTGCACTAAATGAAATAAATAAATTAAATTATTTAATTTTAATTATTAAATTTTGATACATAATTATAAGTCCTAAACACATAAATTTCTATTTTAAATAACAACATTTGTCAATTAATCAAACACTGAAATCTCATGAATCGTTGATTCATGTTACTTATAACTAAACTGTTATAGTTAAGTTTAAATTGATAAATTTTAAACTTTCAATGTAACAAAAATATTAATAACGCTTACCACACTGCGCCAATTAAGTTTTAATGCGACTGATCTTTTGATGTGCATGGCAATAGGTTGATCATTGTTTTTTTCATAGCATCCTCCATGTATACATGGCAATCAAAATGTTTAAATGTTTAAATATGATCATAAATCGCGAGTAAACGATTTTGAGATCAGACGCTCTGCTAAACGTTCAGTTGGTGATTAGCTTGCCACAAAAAAAAGAAGCCCCAAGGGCAAGAAGTATATGCAGAAGCACTATTTGAGACCTATATATTCTTTATTTGACAAAACTTAAACCAGAGATTTCAGCCTCCGATCTGGGTGGTTTTGGGTCGGCTCAAACGCTGAAACGTAGAGAGTCAAGGAGCCCTAGAGCTCTGTGAGAAATTTTGTTTGGTAAAAGACTTTATGCAAAGAAAACTCTCAGTCCGAGTTTCCCCGCTTGGTGACATGTATATAAAACAAATAATTATCATTCCCCCTTTTTTGAACATACAGTGCATGCACGTACACAAGTTTTAAAAAGGCTATCCATAGTCAATACTACATGTAGTAATTGTTTCCAAAACATTTAATATATCAACATTCAGTTTTATACATTTTCATCACATGTGCATTGCTTGCTTTTATTGGACTCTTTATCCCTTCCATATGGTCCAGCTTTCTGCATATTGTACACATTGATTCTCGAAAAATGTCCAATCCGTTTAGCGAAAAATATTTATCTTTTTCTTTTAAATACTGAGTGTACAAAATTTCACTTGATCCAATTTCCGTCAACTTTTTTGCCAGTGACTCTGGAGAAATGAAATCCAACGCGTTTATGAACGTTCCTTTCGGTAGATACTCAGTCATTTGTGGTGGACCGTTCACGACGGGAATTAGGCTCAGATTGTGTTCATACAAGTTAAACACCTTTTCTGTAGAATAATCCCGGCAAATGTCGTTCTCGAATGCGAAATAAAATTTGTAGTCCCTTGCAAAGTTCTTTAAGCAATCATTCATGTTAGGATTTTGAACTCCACACATTTTCTGTCCACATTTTCCAAACGTATCGACTTGTATATATTTCTGCAGTTGGTTGATGTACTCCTCGCGTCGAGACGGGGTAGGACAGTGACTGGACATCCAAACCCCGAACTTTGTTTTCTGTCGAAAAACGTCAGAATAATTTCTATCATTACTTTTGTCAAGCCTGAGGATTTTACCGTAAGGCATCGAAACATGGGCATCTCTGCGATAAGACATGATCCAATCAAAGCTATTCTCCCAAACTTCGGTTGGCCAAGTCGTAAAGTCTCCGTTTTCCATAGTATAGAAGCACCATAGTTGAGACGTTCTCTTCATAGGAGGACATTTTGGCAGTGTCGACTCTGAGAAAACTACAACATTGCTTCTCATTATCTCAGAATTATCTGTTGATATAATACATTGCAAACTTACATTTTCACATTTTTGTACGCGTATTTCGAAATATGTTACTGCCTTCTTAAGATAAAACGGAATATCATACCACAAAATTCTCAAAGTGTTGTTGTCTAGGTAATCTTCTTCACCAGAGAGTGGTGTAAGCATTTCACATTTTTTAAATTTATTGATCATTGAATGGAAGTAAGAAGAAATGACATCCTCGGATAAGTCGAAGTAGATGACACTAAACATGCCAACGATGACACACACCAGGAACGCTGTGTATAAGGCTTTCATTTTCCATGAACCTAAATGAAAAGATTTCAATATTTAGTAAGTGATCAAATGATAATTCTCTTCATTTTTTTCTCTACAAATTACCAAGTACATTGCTTGAATTATAAAACTTATGAAAAACAAATATCCCCTCCACCTACAAAAACCATGACAGAAAATTTCATTTACAGAGGGTATGACATATTTTAATGAATGAAATATAGCTAATTACGTAGAAGCTTTTAATAAGGCGTCAACTCCAGAAAAGTTTCAACGTAATGTTTTGACTGACCTTTGTCCAATCAGATCGTAGTAGGGCGGATTTAAGACATTGCCGCTCGTGACTTGAATGAGAGAGAGAAGAGAAAGAGAGAAAGTTAATGGAGTAAATTATAGGTGATGCAAATAAACAAATCATTATTTGTAAACTGGCGATTAAATTAAGGTCTTTATTTTACATGTATGCCCTATATTGATGTAACTGAAAGTGTTTTAATTAAAGTAAGATTGTTAAAATTTCTTCGGCCGCCGACAACAGTGTCTACATAAGGGAATGACGTAAATAACCAAATCCAATTTCCTCGAGTCCGGGAATACGGGCATTAAACATTTTGAAATGCAAACGAACGATCATTTATGTATTGAAATATGGTGAATCTGAAAGACAGCACAGGCGGTAGCTTAGTGGAAAAAATAAAACAATGACGGACAAATTTGTCCTGATATAAAGATGTTTCACACCATGAAGAAAGATTTTATGTAAGTCATTCATCACATGCTAACGTTATACCAACGTGTCTATAATAAAAAAAATTACGACCTATGTTTAATTATTTAGAATAATAATACTTGTACTTAAAAGCTGTCTGAAAAATTTCGTTTCATCTTGGATATTTTGATCATACTAAAATCATCCCAATATGTACATGTATAATATACTTAGACCTTTTGGATGTTCTTTATCGTGCCAGCGCCTACCTACACACCCTTCAATCCACCCGGGAATACCAACGCTTTTTACCATGTGTTCACGACCAGCAAAACTACGACCTATATTTAATTGTGTGAAGATTCAGCATTCTTTGATTAAAAGTATGACAAGTATTTCAAAGTTAAGGGGGGGGGGGGGCTGTTTCTCGAAACCTAGTTCACAAAATCGGTACAATTTTGCGGCGCGTCTTTTAACCACAATGAACCGCAATGAACCACAATGATACCACAATGAACCACAATGATACCACAATGAACTTTATTAAGGTGATTAATGTTATTCAAAAGGTATAAAATTTAATTAAAGTTTAATTTAAGGTCAGACGCGACCTAATATCCATTATTTTCAACTTTTTCTATCTCCGCAGTGTGAAGAATTCCATTTCTGTAATTCCAAATTTACATTTTCATGTTATTTGATATTTTTTATTTATCTCATACGTGTGGTGTATACTACCCTTGTGATAAACCTTTGCTTTATCAAACGGGTGATGCTTTATCAAATACTTCCGGTCCGAACTATTTTTGACACAGCCCCTCGCTTCAACGTTTCAGTGACCTATTTTTGAAGACTTTCTAATATTTTCCATATAGCTATATCTACTACCAAAAATTGATTTAAAATGGATTTCGTCGAAGATTTGAATTACAAATATAAAGGAAAACACATAACTGTGAAGTTTATAAAACTGCAAATCACGTTAGCTATCAAGGAGTTCATTCTGACGACGCAATGAAAACAGAACGCTTTGGTTGTGTTTCTATACAAGAACTTACCGAAATAATGTCTCCCAAGACTTTTATTTCACCAGCAGTAAGCATCCTTATTCAATATTTTCAATTCGAATCATTAGGCTAGTGTTCGTTTTATAAAACATCAACAACTTTTCCTCGTTCGAGTCAATTCAAACTAATGAGCATTCGCAACTTTGTGTATGTCAACAAACTTGATTATTCAAGTCTTCTGATCAGTATTTCCATTTAATTAAGTGATAAATCTCTAAGAAAAATTATTTGGAGATAAAAAATTATTTCAAGGTTTATTTCAGTGAAACTTTACATTAAAACAGTTATATTTATCTCCGAAATGACGTACTAAATTGTATTGCGCAAGGTCACAATAACCGCTTAACACAACGTTGCATCATCGTTTAATCTTTGAAAAAAAATCAATTCGGGTCATATTAGGGTCTGTCTCGAAAGCTTCATAATATAAATCAAATTGTATGAGATAAATAGAACATCTATAATTGTGTGATTTTATATTTGATTATCCAACTCGTTGAAATGGTTATATTCTCTCGGCAAGCCTCGCGAATATATACACCATTTCAACTCGTTGGATAAAGCAAATATAAAACCACACAATATAGATATTCTCTATATATCAGTTGAAAATGTATACTACTACATTATCAATAAGTATTCAATTGCATTTTGCATGGTATTAAGACAAAATCAAAATATCAAACTCCAAAAAAATGGCCTATTGATTTGCACTTTAAATTTTTGGGCAGTAACAGGTTTAAATGCAAATAAAGAAGAAATGTTATATCAAGGTAAATTATCTAAAACTGAGGAACGTCGCGTATGTCCATGATATATCTCAAAAAATTTCTGACGGCATGTTATGTTACAGAATTAATGCATTTTCAATTATGTATATGTATGTTCAGGTACACACGTCATATTTCATTCATTCAGAATTCGTTATTTCTATTCATGTAACGCTTAGATGTTGATATATTATAAATGTGTAAATCATGAATTAATAAAAAAAGATATCTATATACATGTATAAGGTAAATTTTGATATATAAATATATAATGTTAATATTATTATTCAATTAAAGCTAAATAAAATTAGCTAAGTTGACGTATTGTTTAATTCTTAAAGAAATCGGTCACTTTACATGACATTTGAAAATGATTGATTAACTGGTTTAATAAGATAATTTTACAATTCAATTATTGTCATCTTTGGATTAAATATGTGTGCTTATGATGTGCAGTAAAACGGTACTAATAAACGCTCATTCTAATTTATCGAAAAAAAAAACCCCCAAACAAACAGAAGGGATCAACTCTCAATATCTGTCAGTAGAATCTTGACCAGAAAAGGGAATAAAAGCATTGTACGAAATTTAAAAAAAAAAAAAAAAGTGTCATCTAGATTTGTTTGATAACTTAAGATTGTACCATCCATTTTTTTTAATGGTTCTGAACTATGGGGATTTTCAAATAACGATATCATAGCGAGAGTTCTACTGAAATTTGTAAACTTCTTTTTCATCTTAAACAATCCACTCCAGATTTTATGGTATAAGGTGAACTTCAGATACTTATCATAGGGGGGGGGGGGGGTATTTAATTTGGGGCCTGCCTCCCCCCTCCCCACTTTTCTCGCAGCAAACATATACTTAACATATAAAAAAGTGAATTATCATGGCATTGCCCCCCCCCCCCCCGCCCCCGGCCACTTTTTTGGGAGTATGTAAAGAATTGAATCGAAAGGAATGAAATGAACAGTGAAATTGAAGTTATAGGTACACTACGCTACCCCCCCCCCCCCCCCCCCCCCCGAAAACATTCCTTTTCTTTTTATTAGCTTGTTAAGATTTTTAGGATGAGTCTTCCCCTCCCCATTTTTAAAAATTACTACGTGGCTGAACTTAGAATTTATTCTTTAATTAACAATTCAAATCCAAACACGTATATTTACATACTGTTCCAATTTATAGGTGGAAAGGAATAAAAAAAAATCAAACTAATGTACAGACTAGATAATATTGTTATAATACAGCCAGAGAAAAAATTGAACTTGAAATAAAAGTAATAAGCGAAGAATAGATTATTAGTTGCCTTAAAATTTTTACAAATTTTTTAATTCATAATTACACCTTGTGATTGCTTCCCAAATATGGATTAAATGTAAGGTAAGAATTCCTTCACATTAATTATGACGTCCCCTGTGTATTGTTGTTAGTATGTATACACACGCCGACAGTAGTTCTCGTATATACAGGGACATCAGGTGTAATAAAGCCTCCCAATATGTATTAGGGGTATCCAAAGCTGGAGAGGGGAAGGGATATACGATACACCTTGTTGTTAATTGAGGTGTTACATTTACGATGCTGTTTTTTTATTTGTATTTATTTTTAGTTATCCTGTACTGGACCTCTGTTTCAATTTCCCTCTTTGGTACCCCTCGATGCCTGTATATATCCACCTGAGTTTAGGTTTTGGCTCTCTTTGGACCGGGTAAAATCTACCTGTACGATTTTCCTGCATAGTACTAGTATCAGTAATTGTGGCTTAATTATCGCCTAACTTTAAATACAGACACAGCTTCTGAGATGAGTAAACCAATTTACTTATTCATTCTCATTCTATTTGTTAATTAAATGGTCCTAGGATAACTTTATTGTTTCAATGTGTTTTATTTGTAATTTGTATTGTTTGAATGTTCCTTTCGTATGTTATTCGTTTGTAATATTCGTTTTAAAGTTCATTATTTCTTCATATAGTGTCGTGAGTAGAGTATATTCATAGGGCTGCCGTAATTTGAGTAGTTAATGTGTATGTCGTGTTTAGTGACTCTAAACTGTGTAATTTACAAGTAAATGTCGTCACAGTATTTTAAGTTACGTGTAAAGTAATTCAGTGTAATATTATGTATTGTGAAATGCAAGTAAATGTAATGCAGCGCTGCCATGTGTACCACTTTGTCTCAATGTTATATACGGTGGGCCATGTGGGTCATTACTTGTATTGAACTTTATGTGTATGTGTAACTTAATGTATATGTTTGTGTACGCAGGTCCCGAATAGTGAATAGTGTACAGGAATGGAGTGGTGGAGTGGTGAAGTGAAGTTTTGTGTCCACCCGACCTACCAGTCTGTCAGTCCATGAATTTGTAAAGCATCTTAATTTTGTAAACATAAAATGTGAAAAACGTCTTTTTAGTTTCTATTTTATTATCGCACTCTGGAGGTGTTTTAAAGCCTGTCGGTCAACCCGCAACATGAGGATCTCTCTCTCTCTCTCTCTCTCTCTCTCTCTGTTAAACTGAAGTTACCACTGTACTTTGTAAAAAAAACAAACGACAGAATACACGTTTGGGAGAGGGTTAATTGCTTTTCTGCGAACCTGTTGGGCGAGTACAGGAGGAACTTCAGATAGCTTGTCCCTTTGTCAACTATAGCCCCCATCCAATACATTTTTCACCCTCCCCAACCCAAACAACATCGCCTCCTCTAAATTCTCACATACACGCATCAAGTACCGGAAAATAATGTCAATTGGTCACAATCGGAATGTACCGATTTATCGATAATAATCAAACTCAGACTAATTCTAAAAACATCTGTTCGATTAACCTAAATTTCAAGATTTAAGGTTACATTTTCAATTTCATGTATATGTATATGGTTGATGGAATAATATTTACAGAGAGGCGCTGGACTAGTGCAATTTTTTGTGTGAAGAATAGCATCATATCATAGAGAGTAGATTTTTTTTTCAAACTGAAGAAACATGTTTTTATTCAAAACCTCTATCATTCTTAAAACTAGATGCTGTCATTAGATAGTAATACCCGCACCAAGTGTTAGCCTCTAAATAACACTCTCTTGTGCCAGTTTTAGTCAAAAAGAAGGCCACATGCAATTTCCGGTACTTTTTAAAAATTATAATTTTCATAAATGATGAGTTCACATCCAATAATACACATATTGCCTTTATGTACAATTTGGGGTTGAACTGTTTGCATCTGTTTGTGATCTTCATATTATTTCCATTAAAAACCCGTTTTTAAATATGACACAAACAAACATTCTTAGGATTTTATATTTGTATTTGTGCCTTCATGCAGAAAAAAATATGATAAAATAAAAAAAAATCCCTACCTACCTAACCTAATTTTTTCATCAGTGTTACCCTAAACACACAATTTTTTTCTTAAGCCTAACTGTTAGGTAACATTATTTTGGGGGAAAATATTATATTTTATACACTTTATTTAATGTTTCGTTCAATAAGGAGTACATCACAATATGTGGGTGTCCCGTACCACCTTAAAGCTGAAAATTGTGCTTTACATGGTTAATTACCTAATAAAATTGTGAAAGGGGTTTTAAAGAATAAAGTTATGAAAATACATGCAATATGTTACAATTAAATGATCTTTGTCTGAAGTTACGTACACAACACAACTACAGGTTGCATTAGTGGGTACTAGTTTTACCCAGCTCTTTGGTTTGATGAGTATCACATGGTGTACATGCATGTGTGTTTTCGATATGCAGAATAGGATTAATTAACACGAATAAACGTTTCTTTTGTGGTGATCAGCTAAAGGAATTCATATTGTGCTAATTGGATTATCATTATGATGTTGACCAATATAGGTAAGTATAATACATGTAGAAGCGCAATATTATGAGACACCGGTATACAAAACAGTTAAGTTTTACTTTCACTTTCTAAAATGTGATCTCCCTTTGCCAGCATACTGTATCATCATCTTTATTTGAATAAGCTTATCTACAGTTTCTGTCATCTTAATTGCAGATTTTTTTTTATTTTTTCATTTGTCAGACTTACACTATTGAGTTGACTCCATATTGACCCTATTTTGTATTAAATTTGGGTATTAAATATCATGTTTATATGAGTTATAATAGGGAGGAAGGGCCCGCCTTAACCGTTCCCCATCCCCAGGATGTGTGGATTAGATATACATTTCTAGTGAGAATGAAGACATGCTGCAGCTTTTTTCCCATTATACCCCCTACCCCATCATCATACACCAGTTATAGAAAAAGAGTTAATGACTAACTTTATTTTATTTTAAATTGCTTATTCTTTTTTGTCAAGAGATATGTGGTATGTCAAGATTTATGACTCATGAAAATTTGTGCATTTAAATCCTGATTGTTAACATACATGTATAATTATATATAAAAAAAAAAATACATGTGATATTATACTAGGGATCATGCAATCAATTGCAGAATTGCCAATCGGTTATTTAAATCTCATTTTGACTGATTAATTTGTTAATCATTTTGAAAATAAAGACATTTCTAAGTACATGTATAACATATTACATGTATCAATAGATTGATTTTGTAACTATTTAGGGCCCCACTCTGCAGATACCCTATAGTGATCTTTCTGTCCAATTCTGCTGATCATGTCAAGATACATTGGATACATTTAAGACAAATTGGCCCCTGCCCCTTGGGTTATTCCCCCACCCCCCCTGGAGTTGTTTTTAAACAACCCCCCCCCCCCCGTCCTCCTCTGAAATAGGAAATTATAATACATTTTAATCACTGTTGAGATCCCCACCCCTAGACCATATCTATTCTTCCTCCTTGTGTCATTGCACATCAGTTGGTACATGTATATAGGTTATGCCCCCTTTGAGATGCCCAGTGACTTTCCAGAGTTGGAACTAATCAAGTATTAATCTATCTTATTCATATGTAGTGTAATTCCTAGCCCTAGCCCAATGTTGACCCTGCTTTGTTTTTTACAGCAAGCTCTAGGTTTTTGTTGACTGACTTTACAATTTCTACAATTACATATAACATTTTGTTTATCTTTAAGATTAAAAAGCAATTTCCAAAATCTCTTTATGTACATCTGACATCATACAGAAAAATACCAATCAAGAAATGATTTTGCTACTGTAAAAATGTGAGAAGAGACTCTGAATCTCCCCACCCCCTGAAAACATGAATAGTTGAATATTTTTAAAATATCCTCAAAATCATCAAATCTCCACTCCTAAACCATATATATTTTTGTTTCTTGAACCATGACCATGTCAAGGCAAATCTTTTTGTGGTATTAGTAGGTCATGGCCTCTGGGGGTCACCTTAACCCCACCCCACCCTCCCAAAATCAGAAATGATCAAATAACTTGAAAAAAAATGCCTGTGATCCCCACCCCTAAAGCATAATTTTATATATTCTTCCTCCTTATGCATCTTATGGTACGTTATTTCAATCACAAGATAGAAGAGGAGGTCCAGGAATAAAGTTTTTTTATGGGATGGAACATCATTTTGCAGAGAGCATTGACCCTCAGAATCAAATTTATATTTCTAAAACCTTATTGCATATCTATAGCTCAGCCCCTGTTTTATCCCTATAAATGATGTGGCTATTCATTAAATCATGAGAGGAGTTCTGGGAAGTAGGTTTTTTTGGGAGTGATAAACGTCAATTTTCAGCTACTATTTGACTCCCTGGATGAATTTTAAATTTTTAAAACCTTATTGCTGAACTAAAGGACAGCCTCTATCATACCCCAAGATATGATATGACTATTCATTAAATCATGAGAGGAGTTCTGGGAAGTAGGGTTTTTTTTAGGAGTGATAAACGTCAGTTTTCTACTACTATTTGACTCCCTGGATGAAATTTAAATTTTTAAAACCTTATTGCACACTTATAGGACAGCCCTTATCATATCTCAAGAGATGACATAGCTACTGCATAAATTGTAAGACGAGTTCTGGGAACCATTTTTTTTTTTGCAAAAAAACGTCATTTTTTTATGACCACAGACCCACGTGATAAAAACAAAAATTCTGAAACATGATTACAAATCAACATGACACCCCGAATCATATTCTAGAAGATCATTTGGCTACTGCAAAAAGAAATTGACGTTTATTGAAACCAGAATTTTTGTAAAAAAAAAAAAAAAAAACCGTCATTTTTCAGCCATTTAATGACCCCCAGGACAAAATTGAAATTTCGAAACCTTATTGCGCATCTATAAGACACCCCAAAACATATTCCAAGAGATGATTTGTCTACTGTTGAAAATGTAAAAGGAGTTCGAGGAAGAAGGTTTTTTTTGTCGAAATACGTCATTTTTTTACCAATTATTTGACCCCCAGGACTACCAGAGAATTTTTGAAACCTTTTTACAAAACAACATGACACCCCAAATCATACTCCAAGAGTTCAGTTTGCTGGTTTATAAGATGTAAGAGCAGTTTGAGAAAGTAAAACGTGACAGACGGACGGACAGGCAGACGGAACAGGGTAACAACAAGATCCCCGAACTTTCTTTAGAAAGTGCGGGTATAAAAATACGCATAGAATAACGTTCAAAGCAATACAATTCTAATCCAGGGCGTTATCGATAATATAAAACTGGCATTTAAACTTCCACGCAAAAGATACGCTCGACTGCTCACACAGGTAAGTTTAACAGGTGAACGGTGGCCAAGGTTTTTTTTAGCTCAACAAATAAACAAGAATTACTAGTCGAATACACGAAAATACTGCTTAAAACGATAAAATATACTTATCACGGTCTGCTATCCGTGCCCACATATTAACAAGGTTCATGCACAGTGCATACTGCAATAATGATGCTCAGTACAGCAAGTATGAGCTGCCCTCACACGGCAGCCAACCCGGGAATGACCTGGGCTGCGTTCAAGATCTTAGCTGCTACTTAGGGCTACGTAGCAGCTACGCTGTTGAATGGTAAGCTAACCTAGCCACTACGTAGATATTCGTAGCCTATATATTTTATGCTAAGCATCAAATTCAAGATGGCCACCTTAGTTACCACTTTGTATCAAACATGAAATCTATTTATTTAGTCATATTTTCTTCATCCTATAAGCTATAATTAATTTTAACATGTATATTTCCGCTTGAAATTAACAAATTATGTCGATGTAATTAGTCTTTAATTGAATATTTCCAACTTCAAATCCGAGCCCTAGCGGCTAACCTAGCGGTCCGTTCAATAGACCTAGATATCTACGACCTAGCGGCTAGGCTAGCTGCTACGATCTTGAATGCAGCCCAGGTGTCAGCGGTTCTACCTGACCGCGCATTTACATAGAATTATGGGTACCCCGTATTGAAGAATTAAAGGCTCATTAGGCTAGCCTGGTGCTAGTATACAAGTGATTGTCACAATTACCATAATGTAGCGTAACAGTCGTCTGGCTTCGTTTGCCGTCTCGTTGAAGATTTTTTTTTTATAAATTCACATAAAAATTAAATAAGATCGAATCAAATATACAAATCTACAATAAATTGACCCATCTCCCATTCCATGTAGCCTCGAATAAAAATGTCTTCTTTTTTAAAATTTCTTTACATTCTGTAGATTGACATTCATGTACACACTCAATCCATTCTCTAGTTAGTGTATTGATGTCGGGTAAATGCTAAAGTATTACTATTAAAAGCACAGTTTAGTATAAATTTGTTATGAAAATAAGTGAAAGTAGACGTATAACCTCACAGTGACCCATTCTTGGCGCACACATCACTTAGGGATGGCTTTTAATAAATGTTAACGATACAGCAGGATACAGCACTCGGCTTATGCATCGATAGTCATATAAATAAACACTTGTTTCAAGGGGCTAAGGTACGAAAGCCCAGTAAGGTCAAATCAGAATGTTAAAAAAATAAATAAAAGGTCGTTATTACGACTTCTAAAAGTCGCATTAACGAGATAAAAAGTCGTATTTACGAGATAAAAAGTCGTTAATATAACGACCTTTAAAAGTAGTAATGACGACTTTTTATCTCGTAATAACGACTTTAAATCTCGTAATAACGTCTTTTTTTCTCGTTAATACGACTTTTTATCTCGTATTAACGACTTATAGAAGTCGTATCAACGACCTTTTATCTCGTAATAACGACTTTTTATCTCGTATTAACTTTTATTTTTTTTTATAGCATTCCGATTTGACCTCACTAGGCTTTAGTACTAAGCTTTAAGCGTATATTGATAATAGTAATACAAGTAGTGGAATGTTGTTTTGAAAACATAATACACCGACACAATTAATTAGGAATTATTTTTATTGGGAGTTGATTATATTCAATTCTCCTATGCAGTTACTCTGGCAAAGCGAAAGTGAAACAGTGTTTGGACCTAAGCACAAATGATCACCGCTGACAAGACTTAGTACTTGAAAATAACCGATAAATTCAATGTCATGTATTCAAAAGCATTGTTTTGCTACACTAAAAAAAAATCACAATTAACGCGAAATAAGCTGTGTATAAAAAATATATACCACTGGTATAAAAAGAGAAGAAGTTATACCAGTGGTATATATTTTTTTATACATAGCTTATTTCGCGTTAATTGTGGTTTTTTTTTAGTGTAGCAAACATCAACATATAATCAAAAAACAATAAATGATGAAAAAATAACTCTGGAATGTAGGGGTCGAATATTTGGGGGGGGGGGGGGGGGGGGGGGGGGTCCCGTCCCCAAGCACCTGTGAATTACGACGTATGTATAAGTCGGGGAAGATTCGGCATACTTTGATTACTGTTTCTTAAATATTCGTACAATCTTCGATGGCTGACATTACTACATCTCATTATTTATATATAGACATAGTTGTTCCCCGATGAAAGATTTTTAAAACAGTTTCAAAGATACATAAATTTATAGGATATACAAGACCTTGATTTATAGCGAACTACGTAGAATCGTTTAATAGGCGGTAATGTTTTGACTGACCTTGGTCCAATCGGATCGTAGTAGGGCGGAGTTAAGACATTGCCGTTCGTGACTTGAATGAGAGAGAGAAGAGAGAGAGAAAGTTAATGGAGGTGATGCAGATGAAGAAATCATCATTATTTATAAAATGGCAAATAAATTAATTAAGGTCTATAAATTACATGTATATCCTATATTGGTGTAACTTTAAAGCGTTTTAAGTTAAGATCGTAAATTTTCTTTGGCCGCCGACAGCATGTGCGCAGTGTCTACAAATAGGGATGACGTAACAAACCAAAACTTTCATAGAATCCGAGAATTGTATGCAGGCAATGAATATTTTGAAATGCGAATGATTGATCATCTAGGAATTGAGATATGGTGAAACGGAAAGGCAATCCAGGCGGAAGCTTAGTGGAAAAATAAAATAGAGGCAGATAAAGGTAAAGAATGTTTCACACTGAGTAACCATGAAGAAAGTTTTATAGATCGAATTCACGTATTTTTCAACGTGTCTTGCAGCAAAATTACGACCTATGTTTAATTCGGGGAAGATTCAGCATACTTTGATTAGAATACTACCGGTAATACTTGTATAATAAAAAGCAGTTTCTTAAATATTCGTACATCCTTCGATGATTTACATTACTTCATCCCATTATCTATATATAGACATCGTTGTTCCCCGGTGAAAGAATTTCAAAACATAAAACATAAATTTATGGGATATACTAGACCTTGATTTTTCACTTTATAACTATTGATAGATATTTTGCTCGATCATCTTTGTCATTTCTAATTTACTCTCTCTCTCTCTCTCTCTCTCTCTCTCTCTCTCTCTCTCTCTCATTCAAGTCACGAGCGGTTATGTCTCAATTCCGCCTTCTACGATCTGATTGGACAAGAGTCAGTGAAAACATTACTTTGAAACTTTTCTGGAGTTAACGCCTATTAAACGCTTCTACGTAGTTCGCTGTATCACTTTAAAACTATTGATAGATATTTTGCTCATCTGTCTCATCTCTAATTTACTCCAATAATCTGTTAATTCTCTCTCTCTCTCAGTCAAAACATTACATTGAAACTTTTCTGGAGTTACTGCCTATTAAAAGCTTCTATGTAGTTCGCTATAATGCATTGTAGAGTTTGATGGCGTTAATTTTATCTTTAAATAATACACAACATGTGTGTATTCGTTTGCTACCTCCAGAACTGGTCGAGGATATCTCCAGCATCTACTGGCTATTTGGAAAGTAGACAATGGAGATCTTCCGGAGATCTCCATACTACAAACGAGCAAATTAGGATTACTCTTGCAGCTCTCCAATCGACAAAAACACACCATGATTCACATGGGGTTTTCCGTATTGTCGGAAAAGGCCGATAATTCATATTAGAAAAAAGTGCGTAACTAAGAAATTACTTGCCATGCGAAATTACATATCGTTGAATAACAGATAAAATCTACTCCCGTCAGTACCTCAGTACGTTGATCAATAATTAAGCCCTA
The DNA here is from genome assembly GCA_033439105.1 of Magallana nippona. Taxonomy (NCBI): domain Eukaryota; kingdom Metazoa; phylum Mollusca; class Bivalvia; order Ostreida; family Ostreidae; genus Magallana; species Magallana nippona. The sequence continues at coordinate 13,832,400 of CM065924.1, read as the reverse complement.
TTTTAACTCACCTGCTCAGAACCTAAAGAATCCTCAGGATAAGCGATTCTACAATATAAGATACTATATACCATGTAAGTATTCTAATATACATGTACATATAATTGGTATATTCATTTGTTCAAACTCTACCACTTACTTTTACGCCCCTTCTTTCTTCCTGAGTTCCGACTTTTTTTTTTATTGAAACATGAAATAAGGGATACAAGAACTCACTGAAAAAGGTGATGGCACCTCCTTTTTTGTGGCGTACTCCTCTTCGAAATAAACAGGAAGGTTAACTATAATTTTCTATGGTTTTTTTTTCACAAGTTCATTGTAAGTCAAGCACGAATTGTTAAAGCGTGATCTGTAAGTTACGAAACCAATTGGAGATTTACTATATCTACACTCAAATTTATATAACTGTGTATCCTGAGCACGAATATCAAACTACGTATTAGCATTTTCATGGCAACACACACACACACACACACACACACACACACTCTCTCTCTCTCTCTCTCTCTCTCTCTCTCTCTCTCTCTCTCTCTCTCTCTCTCTCTCTCTCTCTCTCTCTCCACATTGTTTTCCTTCGTTTCAAAATTCTTGATAATATATCTGTTTATAAATCATTTTGCTTAGCTGTAGACAAGAATTCAATTTTTTAATTGAAAAATGCATTGCATAGAAAGGAAGTTTTAAATACGAAATGCATTTATCCATTTAAAAGTTGCTTTTTCCGGATACTTTCTGATTGTCTCTTTGCTTAAGTGACTATTTCCTGTTAATACAAGTCTGCAATTTAATCTAAAATTATGTTACCTCTATAGACATTCGACAAATCAGTTAACATGAAACAAAAACTGTTTTACAAGGAGACATAATTTTTATATCAGCTATCCATACCTTGAGACCTTATTTATCGTTTTAGGCAGTGTTTGGAAAACCACAATAGTTTTACCCCAAAGACCAGCAATTTTAATTTGCTAGGTTGAATCGCCGCTTTCATACGTTCAAATCATGATTTTTTAGTCACTCCGGGGAACTAGAACTTAAAAAATCTTTGAACATGCGTGTAATGAGTCTGAGACTCAAGAGGAGATGTTTATCAATTATTCCGTATGAAAAAAAAACCTGTGTGACATAAACACATCTCTTTTCAGTGATATATAAAATACACAACTCCGCGTGATCGGGCCATTTTTGAAAGTTTGTTGTTGGTTATTAACTTACCTGATCTGAAGGCTCAAGTGAGCTTTTCTGACAAATAGGCCATGGAAGCTAAAAATTCTTGAAGAAATGAACATTTGAATTTCTGATTTCTGACAATTCCAGTACAATATTCAACCCTCTGAATACATGAATAATGTTTTTACCATGCAAATAATGTTGAAGAGTTTTAAAGTGATAGCTTACGGCAATTCTGATCAGACGAGAATTTATTTGAGAACTGCATCAAGAAAATTGTTTGGCACCTTGGCAGCCGGAACTGCTTTTCCTTGTGCATTCCCCGTTATGATTTTAAAGCGGCTATTATATAGTGCATGTACATCTAATCTGTAAACATTGAAAATTAAAGGATACATTATATATTAAAGAAAATATAACCAATTACAGAAAAACATATTTTTATTTGATATATTCACCTGACACATACAATATTTTTACATTTTTATGTATACTAAAAGGATAAACGGCAATTCTACAGAATTTCTAAACTTTTTAAATTACATTTTATTGATTCCGTAAGGATTTAAATTATACACAAGCATTTCATACAAATACATATTTTGACTCGAAAGAAATCGCATAGAGACAGTGAAAGGACTTGGAGAAACCTGAAATAAAAGAACGAATTTATGTTTAGTCCAATTTCATGTTATCAGTGTGTATGCAATGAAAATGACCATATTTGTTCTTATTTGATCCATGTAGTAATTCAAAAGGTGTCAAGTTTTCAATATTCATCCTTATCTTTTATAAAATGCAATTTTCGTCATTATGTTTTTAACTGTTAAATTACAAGTTGTTGCTTTTTAAAGGTTTAACTTATCTTTGTTAATTTCATTTACACTATAACATCATCAAGTTTTTATTATACTACAATTAACTGAAGAGAGTGAATATTTTCCCCATTTAACTGTATTTGACGGTTTATATCTTTCTGGTACAAATTTATACAATATATGTATAGACCAAACATCAAACCGAAAAAGCTCTGTACAGCGATTTATTCATCTTTGTATTCAGTATATTTAACAGTCAGTGTTTCCATTTTCGTTTCAAACCATTCTACCTACATGTTTTTCCTGGGAGACCTTTGTTTTCATAAGTAGTTTAACTGGGAGTAGATTCATTAGAGACTGTCCGTGTGGGCCAACAGGGGTCACGTCAATCAGTCCAGTGTTCGACAGACACAGACCTTTCGTTAACTCATAAGTATCTTTCTCTGTACACGTTGTGACAAAACTTAGGTTCAGAGCTCTGAGCGATTCCTGGCTAAACACTATCCCGCCACTTTGAAACGGTCTTATAACTCCATTGGCTTTTTTCGAAATTTCACCGGCATAAACTGGATTCAGTGAAGATTGATTCAAAAGGAAAAGGCGTAGATTTTCCAAAATTACAAATGTTGTATCCGTAGAAAATAGAAACCAGTCATTGTTTTGGAAAGTTTTGTTTTTAATGTATAGAATTGCTCCACTCAACACTTTTCTGGCATCGGAAATGGAAGTATAAAAGGAATGGTTAGAATGTATAATGGTATATGGGGTAGTCTGATTTAGAGCTCTTCCTATAAAGGCTAAAGAGGAACATCTTTTTGCCCACGTATTCGCTACAGCGGTTGCAAGCCGAAGTCCGTAATGTTCGTTGATGAAAACAACACAGTGAATTCTTACTGGATCTTTAATATTTCTTCTGATTGTTGTATCAGTGTTTGCAACTAAAAAGGATACAATAATATATTTTCAATGAACAAACTTAATACTTTGATAAATTACTGTAATTGTTTTTTTTTTTTATAAAGAAGTTTTACAACAAACTGCTTGCATGCTAGCTATAGGAATGCATTGTACGTTTAAACACAAGAAAATAAATCTTTGTTAATAAAGTAAAATGATGATAAAATAAGATTCTTTTTCAAAGGTGATCACTTTACATGTGGATTTTACATCATAAGAACAAAAGATTTGCTTATTTAACTAAAATTAAGACGTGCTATTATTTTTTAATATGAAATATTCAGAACTCTTCTAGGAATCAATAATATTCATTTTGTTTCTTTATATCATGTGCACCGACTGGGATAAAAAACGATGGAATTTGCATTGCTTTTTAGACCCTCGTTGGCGAAACAATCACACGATCTTTCTATTTTCCAGAAAAAATTAAATCTCCCATGATAACTGTTTGTTTAAAACAAACTTCATTTCATCCCTTCTCCTGCAAACAAGCATACATGTATCTCATATAAATGAGGGTGCCGATAAGGAATATGCACTGCTTATATGCAATAAAATAATCCCGAATCGCTTGTTTCATGAAAATGAATAGAATTTTGTATTTATATTATTAAGCAATAGTTATGTTATCCATGAGTCACTTACCGTAAACAGAAAGCGAAATGGTTGGTATATCGTACATCGAAATAACACTCTTGTATTACTTCATTTTCATTTATCAGAAGCTTTTAAAGTGACCGGATAGTAAACAAATTAGCAATTATATCTGACTAAAATATTAAGATATGATTTAATTTGGCATAAACAATTATTTAGTAAAGTAACATCCATGTTTTACCTTATTAATTTGGGTATTTTCTTACTTGTTTATATAAAGCTCTTCTTTTAAAAAAGAAAAATACAGTCTAAAAATGTCCGCGACCATTGAACCCTCTTAATTGATTCATTGAACTGAATTCACCATGAAGCGTTGTATTAAAAGCATGGAACAAATACCTTTCAAACTCTGTTCATCATGAGTTGTGATTATTTCGACTTGATCTCTCATATGACGTTGGTCCACTTCTTGTTCCGTATAGAATGTATCTAGCAATCTTTGAATGACCTCATCCTCGCGGATATACTTGGATGTCTCCCCGATGTGAATTATAAGTGGGTAAGGAAATAGTATATAGTAGAGGACTATTCCCACGGCAACACCGGCAAAAAAAGGCACACATTGTTTACCATGGTGCATGTTAAGCCTGCTCCTGATACTGAAGAAGTTAAAAAAAACCAAAAAACTATGCATTAACGGAACGCCTTGTGTGGATAGCATTCATGTTTTTTAATACTTGTTCATGTAATGTTAATTATTTCGAAGTTTGGCTTTACGTGATTATATATTTACATTCATGCTGATACTTCAAATGGTGAATGTTGATAGCAGGTACATGCTATTTAACTTTAAGAAGCTAATAAGGAATTTGAAGAATTTTAGAGGCAAGTGTGGTGACAACTCCAGAAGTTTAATGTCTATGAAAATTTGTGGCATAAATAGCCTAGGCACATCATGCGCGGATCCAGAAATTTTTTTTCAAGGGGGATCCGATGAATATTTATTTTTGGCGGGGGGGGGGGGGGGGGGTCTGAGGCATATTTCCGGTAATTTTACTATATAAATTTTAGAAATTTGATTTTTCCAGGGTAGGTCCAGAACACCCCCTCCCCGCCTTTAGATCTGCGCATATACATGTGCAAATATTTAAAATCAGGAGAATAGCTATGCATAAATGTAATTATATCTTTTTTTAAATTTAAGATGAATCAGTATAACCAAAACAAAACAAACCCAAAGAAACAAAAAAAAAACCCCAAAAAACCCCTAGTGAACATAAAAAAACCCCCAATCATAACGGCGATTCATCAAATATCTCTATTCTACGAAACGATTAAGGTCCGATTACTAGTAATTGACTGTAAAACTATGGACTATCCGACTACAGTTGACATCTCTGATATCTGCTGATCTTTATTTATTGACAGCAATAAAACGTATTTTTACTCCCCGCAGAGTTTTAAAAATCTATATTAGAACATTATTTAAACAGAACAGCTTATGCTTAAAGCTGACACGAATTTATAGATACTATACAGATACTATACTCCTTTCGTCTCCGACAAAGCCCACCCATGTATTAGTTTTCGATTTCTATCGTTTATTTATAAGTCGATTCGAATAAATTCTGCAGTTATTGCATTCATTTATATACAGCCTTTTTTTTTTATATAAAATAATGCAATGAAAGCGGGGATACAAACATCCCTTTCTCTACTCTTGAACTTCAACCTTTATTTTGACTCTTTGCTGCAGTCAATTATACGCGAGCTTAACTCTTTTTTCATTTCAATAAGACTTTTTTTTTTAGCAAAATGTATAAAGTGTATAAAAGATGTAATGTGACTATACAACAAAGGTAACTGCTTGAGAAAATATCACTTACATTTGTATGAAGCAGAAGTGAGTGCCTTGTTTTGGGGTCTCCTTATGTCGTTATCCAACTCGCCACAGCCTGTGTTAATGGCTGATATGGATGAGCGACCCTCCAATCGATACATAGTTATACAGAGGTATCTGATTGAGACACATTACATGTACCTTGCATTCGTAACAACGAAAAGCTTTGCAAGACTGTTATAATATAATGTAAAAATTATACATGTAATACATAGAAAATCAAGGCAGTACAGTACACGTGAGGATTTGTATAAATCATTTTGTGGTGGATGAATAAACATCTTAATGTTATAGCAATAAATATTCCTGCTGCAAAGAGGACATCGCTAAAATCCAAAGTTCAATCTCCTCTCATACTTAAGACTTAAGAGGCAGTTTGGTCGTGGTATTGTTTTATTTTATTGTGCTGCTTATACGCGTACAAACAAGAATTTGATAAAGTAGACGTGGAAATAGATCAAATGCAATCCATAGCGGATGTCCCGTTGTCAACTGTATTCAGTTATGTAAAGTATATAAAATTCTCAAATATTTTATCATAAAAAATATAATGAAATTTAGATTATATTTGTTTAAGAAATAAAGTACGAGTTTTCGTGAATGTTGCAGAATAATCTCCTCGGTCTCGAAATGTTGTTTAGAAATATAAAAGCCCCGGCGAAGCCGAAGCTTTTATATTTCTAAACAACATTTCGAGACCGAGGAAGTTATTCTGCAAAATAACCTCCTCGGTCTCGAAATGTTGTTTAGAAATATAAAAGCCCCGGCGAAGCCGAAGCTTTTATATTTCTAAACAACATTTCGAGACCGAGGAGGTTATTCTGCAACATTCACGATATCAAGAACTTTATTTTTATTCTACTAACAGCTCCGACTATCAGCTGATCGGTTTATCTATAGAGAGAGGAAGTAGGTCATATTTTCAAGCGAGATAAATCTGATTGGTTGAGACGGCTGTTCCGCGTTACCCCAAAGGTTTTGTTAGTAATGTTTGTTTACAAGTACATCGATCGCAGACTATCGATCGGAATCGAATGCAGACGATATATTTTTCGATGAATAAAATACACACTTAAATTATTTATGAATATTTTAAAATTAATTTAGATTAATGAATTCGATAATTAACGTATTAATTTGGTTTTTTTTATTTGGACGAACAAGCAGTGAAAATGTATTGGGGGGGGGGGGGTCTTGGAACAGCCGCAATTAGCACTTTGAAATAAACATGAAAGGGAATACACATCGCTCTAAAGAAGACTAACCCGTGTCTTCAATGGTTTTTTTTTTATAAAGAGCAAGTTTATAAGTTAGAAACTCATGATCGACTCGAGTTTGGTATGTGTTTTATCTGATAAATTATTGATGACGTTCGTGGTATATTTAAGAAATAAAGTACGAGTTTTCGTGCATGTTGCAGAATAACCTCCTCGGTCTCGAAATGTTGTTTAGAAATATAAACGCCTCGGCTTCGCCTCGGCATTTATATTTCTAAACAACATTTCTCGACCTCGGAGGTTATTCTGCAACATTCACGATAACAAGGATTTTATTTCCATTCTACTAACAGCTCCGACTATCAGCTGATCGGTTTATTTATAGAGAGAGGAAGTAGGTCATATTTTCAAGCGAGATGAATCTGATTGGTTGCGACGGCTGTTCCGCGTAACCCCAAAGGTTTTGTTATAAAAAAAAAGTAATGTTTGTTTACAAGTACATCGATCGCAGACTATCGATCAGAATCGAATGCAGACGATATATTTTTCGATGAATGAAATAAACACTTAATTTATTTATGATTTTTTTTTTATTAATTTAGATTAATGAATTCGATAACTAACATATTAATTTGGTTTTTTTTTATTTGGACGAACAAGCAGTTAAAATGTCTTGGGGAGGGTCTTGGAACAGCCGCGATTAGCTCCTTGAAATAAACATTAAAGGGAATACACATCGCTCAAAAGGACACTAACCCGTGTTATCAATGTTTTTTTTTTATAAATAGCAAGTTTTTAAGTTATAAACTCATGATCGACTCGAGTTTGGTATGTGTTTAAGATCTGATAATTTATTGATGACGTTCGTGGTATATTGGAGAATAATGTCCGCGGCATCTCTTTGATCTCGGCAATAACTGTAATAGAATTAAGAAATAAAGTACGAGTTTTCGTGAATGTTGCAGAATAACCTCCGAGGTCGAGAAACGTCATCAGTAAATTATCAGATCAGAAATACCTATTTGTCTCGCACTGATCATGAAAGTACAACTTCAAATCGTAAAAAGTTTTAAAACCATGTCAATTTCACGTGTTAGTTCCAGTCAAAACGATGTGCATTGCCTCAAATGTTTATTTTTAAGAGATCAATGCGGCTGTTCCCAGGACCTCCCTAGCACAGTTTCACCGCGTGTTTTTACATAAAATATATAACGTGTAGTAGTAATAATCGTGTTAACTTGCCCTTAAAATTTTAGGAATATGGTTCAAAGATATTTTATAAATAAATGAAGAGTATTAAAAATCCAAAGAAAAATTCTGTCGTCTGCATGTGATTCCTTTGATCGATACACATGTAAACATTACTAACAAAACCGTTGGGGTTACACGGAACAGCCGTCAAAATGACCTAGATCATCTCTCTATAGGAGAAACGATCTGTAGAAATACTGGGCTGTTAGTAGAATAGAAATAAAGTTCTTGTTATCGTGAATGCAGGATAACCTCCTCGGTCTCGAAATGTTGTTTGAAATATAAAAGCGTCGGCTAACGCCCCGGCTTTTATATTACAGAACAACATCTCTCGACATCGGAGGTTATTCTGCAACATTCACGAAAACTCGTACTTTATTTCTTAAATAATGTACGTTTTCCCATCATATATAGCTTTTAAAATGGAGCATACAGCATACTTAGAATAGACTCACTGTTCAATTTAACAATAGCACGCACTGTTTAGCGTTTCATGAAGGCATAAAGGTAATGAACTTTGCAGATAAAATACAAAATCTAGTTGAAGGTGGAAAGTGTCTTAAGAGAATGAAAGGCGCTTGATTTTTCTTTTTTTATAAACTCCATTTTATTTTGTATTGACATCGTTGTGGTCTGCCTTGGTTCATGCTAGTCCTGCGTTTTGTAGTTACTATAACTGGGAATCATTGTGATTATCAAAAACCAAATCTGTTGATCTTTTGCAAGGCCCGTGACCTTTTACATCTTAGAAGCGGACAACTCAAACAGGAAATATTTCTTACAAACGGTATATCTTGTGAAATAATCTGTTTATTTAATGGGACAAGCTGTGTCGGGATCCGTATGTTCGATTTCTGTAGTCTGAATTCTTTTCACAAAGATGCAATGAATAAAGACGAAAACCCCATCAATCCGTGTGACTAAGTATGGTGAACTTGATAATTATTGAGAACACAACGTGTTATTTTTACCTACAGCAAGCTGAAATAGCATACTCCAGGGAATTTTTTTTCAATATCTTATAAAAGTGTTAACGTTATAAGAAATAATACAAACTTAATCATAAATCAATACTAGTATGTGCCTGATTTTATTGTCATACATGAAAAAATGATGAAACCCAGAATCTGGCTTTGAGTATATGTAGACTGGTCCAAAAAAGTTCTACTTTATAGAAAAGACAATTACAAAATTGTTGAATTTGAATTGATTTGCTGAAAAAATGAATAAAATAGAGAGCTTGTATATATCGACCGTTTTACATTCAAATTTTATCTAAAAAAAGACACTTTAAAGATTCATCAAATACAATTTTGGTGTGGAAATCGCTGTAAAAAAATGTCACTTGTAAGAAAAAAAGGTCAAAAAGTGTCTGTGGCCATTTGCAATCTTAATCTTAAGAAACCTAGCACCGCACTCCTTCAGGCATAGGTCAATTAGTCAATTCAGGTATTTTAGAGTTATCGCCCTTTCAATACAATTTTTGTCATTTAATAATGAGTGCACAAACAGACCTAAAAGGAGAACTTTTTTCCTATAAAATGATATTATATTCAATGAATAAATAACCAATCGCTTCATATTTTGATATTTTTAAAAGATGGGTTTTATGCCTGATTATAAATCAACATATAAATTATATCATTACACGAAATCAAACTTTCTTAGGGAGACTGGGTGGTCAACAAATTAGCCATAAGATATACTTTAGATTTAATTTTTTTAAGTTTCTTACTATTATCAAGGAAAGCAAATTTTCAAATATTTTAATAGCTTTAAAATTTGCATATTTTCTTATATCTTTATACAGAACTCTTATTCTTAATGAGAACAATATGGTTTTAAATGGCCACGACCATCCAGTCCCCTTTAAGCTCACAATGCTGATATTTTGTGTTTTAATGCTCAACTTTCAAGCTCACAAGTTAGAGTTTATCATTCTAACGTAGTTCGAGTCGATCTCTCATCGCAAGGACTATAATTATGAGTACATGTAAGAAAATCATAATCGCCTGACTTTGAATTTACATACACGATGAGTAAGGTGTTATTGTTACAAAGATTATCAATCATACATATACATACACGTGTCTGTAAATTATTTTATGCATGTCTCCAAACAAACGTACATGCAGCAAGTGAAGCTTATATTTCCCAATTTGGAAATAATACATGTAATTATAGTTTTTTAATTGATATATTATTATTGATGCTAACTATTATTATTAAAAGCACAAAATTCATGCTGTAGTGTTATTTTTTTCGAGACTGACTCAAGACATTTGAATAGAGCACTTTACCAGAATATCTCTCTCTTAATTTGTAGCCCGACCTACCGTAAATTAGGAAGATGGCTGTTTATTTTTTTATTTAAATTTGTTTATGACAAGTAAAGTGTCAAATAAAGGACATCGAAATTACCCTCCAGTCATAGCCCACACATAACGGACTAAACAGTCAATGATTAATCCAAATAATTTGTGGTCTGTTTGCCAAGGTGAGAGAAAGAGAAAGAGAGAGAGAAAGTGATATATATATATATATATATAGAGAGAGAGAGAGAGAGAGAGAGAGAGAGAGAGAGAGAGAGAGAGAGAGAGAGAGAGAGAGATTCTGGTATAGTGCTCTATTCAAATGTCTTGAGTCAGTCTCGAATAAAATTACGCTTTTATACATAAAATTTAAGCTTGATACTTTCAAATTATTATAATAGATAAAAATTCTTATTTATCAATTTATTCTTGCCTTACTAGGTAAGCGGTATGCTTCTTGGTATACTATCAGTACTTTTCATAATGTTATACTTACTTGATTTACTTACTTAGTCACAATTGACACCTTTACAGTCAAAATCATTTGCACACTAAGTTGAATAATATCATATTTTTCACTCGTTATCTATTGTTACATCATGTACATTTGTATTTTTTTTTATCTACATGTACGCTGTTCTCTAGTTAAGATAATAAAGTGCATTGCTAATCAAATTCCATCATACAAAATAACTTGAAATTCACTGTATTTAGAGTAAAATACGAGTACGTCCCATCTAGCCCTTTATATTATATTATGGTGTTAAAGATTTATTAAACATGCCACGATTAATCTATCAAATCTGAAATATATTATTATATTAAGAATCAAATAAACATCTACCACTAATATACACGTTATGCATTATTTTGGGCCACTTGACTCGCGCGAAAAACACTAGGTCCCAAAATTGCCGGCTATTGATACTGATATTCTACATGTTTTCAGTAAGTACTAGTAGTAAATCGGTATGTAAGCAATAAATCAAGCAATTAGAATTCCAATTTTGTCAACAATGGTAAAGAATTCACAAAACGTTGCCTGATATCATCTTCAAGCAAAATCTATAACCTTTCCCCCCTGTTTTGTTTAACATATGGCACAACAAGGTGTCCCATCCCATTGGGTGGAAGGCAGGGACACTGACTTACAAGCACTACGCACTTATTTGTATTTTTTACGTAGTTACCTTCTTTCTAGCTTTATCTCTATTCGCCGAAAAGAGATCGCGCATTTGTGGTGGTAGATCACGTGCTGATTCTCTGATGTATTTATACCTTAACCACCTCTTTCTTTTTGCAACATCTGGTAAAGTTCTCGCACCATGATGCGCGCGCATTTCTTTCTGGTCCTGGCTCTTTGCATTCAGTTTAAATACACATTGTCACAGAACCCACGATTTTACCGGTGTCAAGATGATGGTGATTGTCCTCGGGGTGCTAGATGTGTAGACGATAATGACAGTTATTACAATGAGCGTAATGGAATGGCAAACTACGGTAGATGTCGCTGTGACACGGGGCTGTATCCGTACACAGGGGACATTCGACTGACCGTGGATCTGGGCATCTTTGACCAACAGACGCTCAGCTGCAGAGGTATCTACACCCACAAGATCGGCGTAAATATCTCAGATTTATCAAACTGATATTCTTATTTTCACTACAACCTAGATGAGAATCGGAAGAAAACTCGCATAAGCTGTTATATTTGTCTAATGCTTCACTCACTCGATGACGCCATAAAAAAACCCAGATTGTTTTCTTTCTTTTTCCAAACTGATCTAACCTTAGATGAGTGATTTTTAATCCGATTGTAAAAAAGAAAACGGAAAAAGGAGCGGAAAAACTCAGGTTTCCTTTTATCCAACTTCTTCTGTATCTACTCCTGGTATACGATATACGAGAATTGTTGGGATCTATTCCTTTTTCGGTCCTGTCCTTTTTTAGAGGAAGGGGGGGGGGGGTGGTGTTCTTGAAATTTTCAGGTGTAAAGGTTTTTATGGAGTCTCCAAAGTATTTTTATATAGGAAAAATAAAATAATAACTTGATCAAAAAAATTATTAATCAAAAATTATTGTCTTGAAACCTTGAAATACTCTGTATTTTTCTCAGTGACCTATTAGATCTTTTCTTTTATTAAATATGCAACATTTCCAATTTAATTTGCGCAATCATTCACAATCCATCTTGTGTACAATAACGAATTGTTTATATATGCCAAGTTCGTAGGAGTACGTGCATTAAAGTTAGTACGTACGTCGCTAAGGTTGTGGATATGTATGATTGTCCATTCATTTTGTTTGGCAGGGATAAACTCCTGTAACCAGTATAGCAATGACTGTGGGTCCTATGGCTACTGTGAGGAGATGCAAGGACGGTACTACTGCAGATGCAGTGACGGATATTCCGGAGAGCGATGTGACAGTAAGTAGCTAATGCATTGTTCTCACACAATACATGATGAAGATAGCTTAAAATACATGATGAAGATACTTAAATACATGATGAAGATAGCTTAAATTGACTGATGAAAATAGATTAAAATAAATGATGAAGATAGCTTAAAATACATGATGTAGATAGCTTAAAATATTTGATATAGCTAGCTTAAAATACATGATGAAGATAGCTTAAAATATATGATGAAGATAGCTTAAATTGCCTTATGAAGATAGGTTAAAATACATGATAGCTGAAAATACATGATGAAGATAGCTTTAAAAACAAGATGAAAATAGTTTAAAATACATGATGAAAATAGCTTAAAATACATGATGAAGATAGCTTTAAAAATTGCCTGATGAAGATAGCTTAAAATACATGATGCAGATAGCTTAAAACAGATGATGAAGATAGCTTAAGATAATGAAAATAGTTTTAAATTGCCTGATGTATATAGCTGAAAATACATGATGAAGATTAAAAGCTTAAAATGCCTAATGAAGATGGCTTAAGATACATGATGTAGATAGCTTAAGAGAATGAAGATAGCTTTAAATACATATGAGATAGCTTGAAATACATTATGAAGATACATGTAGCTTGAAATACATTGTGCAAATAGTTTAAGATACATATCTTAACCAATTTAAACAAATTTTATGAAATATTGCAAACCTCACTTGTTTCGATTCAAAAACACAATTTTGTTTATTGTTGCATTATTTTCAAGCCTGATCTCCTTTTGGTTCATTTGTATGTTATCAGAAAGGATCTAAACTTGGTTCGAATTTTGTTATCTTTAAACCAGTATTTGGAAGGTGTCTGAACCAGACCAATGTACCCAGAAAGTAATGGCATACACGATGTATGTCTAACCACCCAGTGCTTACACTGTGTTGTACAGTCGGTCTGCTTCATGTGAAGTACATATAATGGTATTTACGTGAGACTCACTAGCCTGTGTAAAATACTTTCCACTATATTTTACAGTCCCAGGCAGCAGAGTGACAAGGAGGAACCAGATGACGAACATACTCCCACTGATAGGCGCCGGGGTGGCTGCCCTGGTCCTACTGGGTGTCGGCGGGGCGGCTCTAAGTTCTTTGTCTGGATAGGACTCTCTCAATCTGTGCCCTCAGATGGAATAACATAAGAACTTTATCAGTGTTTTGTTTGCGTCTTCAATTCAGAGTGATAAATGAATTATGCGTTGTAGTGAGGGTTTGTTTTTATTTATTCGACCACAGTGGATCCGGATTAAGCCGTTCCAAATTAAATAATCCTTATTAATTAAGCATCGGCTTTAATCGTCACCAATGCAATAATATTTCACATGGTTTTAAAAATCAGTACCCATGAATTTGTCTGGAAGATGACGTTTTAGGTTGTAAGTCTCCAAAATGTATGAGTCCCTTTTGCTCACAATTTAAAAGCTGAAGACGAAGAGCCTCATGGGTTTTTTTTTAAATGAACATTTCTGACCAAATTTCGTCCTGTGTCTTTCGGCGTTGTACCCTTTAATGATACAAAGTTTACTATGTTTTGTTACTGTGGACATTGACCATATACATGTACGTTAATGGTTTAAGTAGCGTGCAATAACATATATTGCTACATAATTCAATTAATCTTTTTGTGTTTTTTTTTTTTATAAAATGATGAATTTGTTTAAAAAAAAAAAGGACAGATATGCTCTTGGGTTTTTTAGGTGGGCTCAAATTTCCCTGCCTCTAAGATATGTACATGTACTTCAAATACTAATTTTCTGCAAACCCCAATACCCCCCCCCCCCCCCCCCGGGAACAATTTCTGGACCCCATCTGCAATTTAAGACAGTTTATTTATGACTTTAATATGCTCCACACCTGTTTTGTCAAAAATCCATGAACTTTAGGTCAATGCAAGTGTGTCCACGATGATCGCTCACTGCAAGGCCGATCTCACTGCCCACGTGACCAAGAGCAAGGGCCACGCATTGTGCTGAACAGTCTTCGAGGGCTGCGGACGTTAAACAATCAAGCACGGTTTACAATAACAGGTTCCCGCCTGGAAATTTGCCTTCGTTTAAAATCCTGGTAAAATTCAAAAGGTACGTAAAATCTCGTTTGATGATTGTGATTATTTCACATTGTGCTGAATTATAAACAATCAATGATCATGTTGACCAAAACTGTTCTTTGTTATTTCATTAATGAAGTGGCTGTTTGGTTACACATAAACAGTTATACATAGCCACAAAACTTTTATTGCAATTAATATTTTCAATGTGGCTTTTTCATGAATTGTTTTCAGATCAGTTGGAAGTTAATCATTATTTCTGTACCCAAGTACGACTTTTTGTACAAATGCTCATTTAAGAAAAAAAGTATGATTGAGTAGCTTAAGAAAGCTACAAGCATATAGGTAAATAAAGCTATGTACATAATTCAAGGTACGTACCTTAATTTAGAGATTGCACCGTAGCTGTTTTGTTTGCCGGGGAGTTCAAATGCTTATTTTCGACAACTTTACTAAAATGTAACAGTTTTGAATTTTTCGGGGGGGGGGGGGGGTCTGGATCCTCCCTGACACCCTTCTCTAGATCCGCGCATGCTGCTATTCATGACTATAAATGCGTTTTTATGAGAAAAAAAAACATTCTTTATTCTCATTGCTTTTCTTTCATACTACTTGTAGAAGATATTTGCCTATGCCGAATCTGACCATGACGGAACGCATCTGGAAAATCTGAGTAGTTCAACGAATTCTCCATTGCAACTCGGGTCATCAATTGTACATGTAAGGTACATTGCTTTAGTTAATTATGATCAGACATGTAGAATCAGCTAGGAATGGTTAGGAGGAGAAGGCAATCCCTCTCCACTTTCTTTGAAACGAAAATTTTCTGTTGATTAAATTTATATATTTGAACGATCTGCCCCCCCCCCCCCCCCCCTCACGTATTAGGATTTTGATGATTGAGAAAGTTAGGTTTTGTTTTTGTTTGTGCTGGTAGAGATTCTTGCCCCCTCCCTTACCTTAAGGTAATACGAAATAGAAAAGCCAAAATTTTTCTATAATTCAATTTTTCCTGAAAATTTAATATTTTTTTCTTTGGAATGAAACCTATAAGTATTTAAAATTTAAAAGAAATATGACCACTCCATTTTTGCCCACATCGCGTCAGATTTACCATTTCAACTTCCATTTAGTGGAATGTAACATACTAAAAATTTAGCTACGCCAATTATTTACTTTTGAAAATATTACAAATGTTTGTGGTTCAACTTAAACAGGAGACCTCTCTGTTACTTAAAGACACTATAATGTATTATAACTGCAGCTGGTAACAAAGTAAATTCTGAGGTAATAAGCGCTAGTGAATGATCTTTCAGGGTGGAAATTTGCAACACTTAAAGGTCTATTTACATAATTCAAATTTTATTAAAATAGCTGTATGATTGCCATGACCCCATTTTTAACATACATGTATATCGAAATAGTGAAAATTTGACCGTGGGTTTTAGAATAATGACGATTTTAAAATATTTGACAAAGGAGAAAATTGATTAAAATCCTAGATGACGTCATCAAATTTGACCTTTGGCCTTTTGATATGACCTTGAAATTAGATTTTCATAAAACACGAACACTTGTGATGAATATGTTTAAATTTCCGGTCTTTTCTATTAAAGAAACAAGAGTTACACATTCTTAAACTAGATGCTGTCATTAGACAGTAATACCCGCACCAAGTGTTTGCCTCTAAATAACACTCTCTTGTACCAGTTTTAGTCAAAAAGAAGGCCACATGCAATTTCCGGTATTTTTAAAAATTATAATTTTCATAAATGCTGAGTTCACATCCCATAATACACATATTGCCTTTATGTACAATTTGGGGTTGAACTGTTTGCATGTGAATTTTAAATTAATCAATAATCTAAACGTTTCATGTCATAGAAAGTATGGTCTATATAATTATTACAAACAATATTAAATTATGCCCCCCCCCCCCCCCCCCCCCAGCGGTTGCCTGCTTTATATATGCTTTTGTGTGCCAACATAATTGTGTGCGTGGATTTAGAGAAAGGGTGGGGGTGAGAAATCCAGAACCAACCCCACCCCACCCCCCAAAAAAAATCATTTACGTAGTAAAATTACCAAAAGTAAACCTCAGACTACAATCCCCCCCCCCCCCCCCCCCCCCCCCCCGCAAACATAATTATAATCTGAACCCCCCCCCCCCCCCACTACCCATGGATAAATAAAAAATTAATCAGAATATTTTGATAACAATGAAAGGCCTGTACATATAATTGCAATAAAGAATATTGTAAACAGTGCAAAATAAATGTCATATTGCACAATGATTTTCACTGCAGGACTGCTTTAACGATTTTAAAAGGTGGTATCAAACATATGTCGATATTCATGTGGATAAAAGTGTGTTATTTATATTATATGTAGTTATATTCTAATTGAATTACTTTCACCATTTTAGAATTAAAAATTTTTAGAAATGAATATTTGGCCAATAAAATAAGTTTTTCAAAATTTTTGAAAACTTAAGGTAAAAATAGATAAGCCCCAGCACGATTCAAACTCTCTACTTACACAATCTTAACGCTCTAACCCGTTGCACTATGCTGTTAGGTAACATTATTTTGGGGGAAAATATTATATTTTATACTTTGTTTTGTTCAATAAGGAGTACATCACAATATGTGGGTGTCCCATACCATCTTAAAGCTGAAAATTGTGCTTTACATGGTTAATTACCTAATAAAATTGTGCAAGGGGTTTTAAAGAATAAAGTTATGAAAATGCATGCAATATGTTACAATTAAATGATCTTTGTCTGAAGTTATGTACACAACACAGGTGTACAGGTTGAATTAGCGGGTACTAGTTTTACCCAGCTCTTTGGTTAGATGGATTTCACGTGGTGTACATGCATATGTTTTTTTGATATGCAGAATAGGATTAATTAACATGAATAAACATTTCTTTTGTGGTGATCTGCTAAAGGAATTGGTATTGTGCTAATTGGATTATCATTATGACGTTGACCAATATAGGTAAGTATAATACATGTAGAAGCGCAATATTATGAGACACCGGTATACAAAACAGTTAAGTTTTACTTTCACTTTCTAAAATGTGATCTCCCTTTGCCAGCATACTGTATCATCATCTTTATTTTAACAAGCTTATCTACATTTTCTGTCATTTTAATTGCAGATTTTTTTTATTTTTTCATTTGTCAGACTTACACTATTGAGTTGACTCCATATTGACCCTATTTTGTATTAAATTTGGGTATTAAATATCATGTTTATAGGGAGGAAGGGGAAAGGGCCTTAACCGTTCCCCATCCCAGGATGTGTGGATTAGATATACATTTCTAGTGAGAATGAAGGCATGCTGCAGCTTTTTTTCCCCATTATACCCCCTATCCCATCACCATACACCAGTAATAGAAAAAGAGTTAATGACTAATTTTCTTTTATTTTAAATTACTTATTCATTTTTATCAAGAGATATGTGGTATGTCAAGATTTATGACTCATGAAAATTTGTGCATTTTAATCCTGATTGTTAATATACATGTATAATTATATATAAAAAAAAAAGACATGTGATATTATACTAGGGATCATGCAATCAATTGAAGAATTGCCAATCGGTTATTTATAACTCATTTTGACTGATTAATTTGTTAATCATTTTGAAAATAAAGACATTTCTAAATACATGTATAACATATTATCAATATTTTTTGTAGATTGATTTTATAACTATTTAGGGCCCCACTCTGCAGATGCCCTATAGTGATCATTCTGTCCAATTCTGCTGATCATGTCAAGATACATTTAAGACAAATTGGCTCCTGTCCCTTGGGTTATTCCCCCACCCCCCAGAGTTGTTTTTAAACAACCACGCCCCTCCTCTGAAATAGGAAATGATAATACATTTTAATAACTGTTGAGATCCCCACCCCTAGACCATATTTATTCTTCCTCCTTGTGTCATTGCACATCAACTGGTACATGTATATAGGTTATGCCCACTTTGAGATGCCCAGTGACTTTGCAGAGTTGGAACTAATCAAGTAATCTATCTTATTCATATGTAGTGTAATTCCTAGCCCTAGCCCAATGTTGACCCTGCTTTGTTTTTTACAGCAAGCTCTAGGTTTTTGTTGACTGACTTTACAATTTCTACAATTACATATAACATTTTGTTTATCTTTAAGATTAAAAAGCAATTTCCAAAATCTCTTTATGTACATCATACAGAAAAATACCAATCAAGAAATGATTTTGCTACTGTAAAAATGTGAAAAGAGACTTTGAATCTCCCCACCCCCCCCCCCCCCCCCCCAAAAAAAAAAACATGAATAGTTGAATATTTTAAAAATATCCTCAAAATCACCGAAATCCCCACTCCTAAACCATATATATTTTTGTTTCTTGAACCATGACCATGTCAAGGCAAATCTTTTTGTGGTATTAGTAGGTCATGGCCTCTGGGGGTCACCTTAACCCCTCCCCACCCTTCCAAAATCAGAAATGATCAAATAACTTGAAAAAATGCTTGTGATCCCCACCCCTAAAGCATAATTTTATATATTCTTCCTCCTTATGCATCTTATGGTACGTTATTTCAATCACAATATATGAGGAGGTCCAGGAATAAGGTTTTTTTATGGGACGGAACATCATTTTGCAGATAGTATTGACCCTCAGAATCAAATTTATATTTCTAAAACCTTATTGCATATCTATGGCTCAGCCCCTGCTATATCCCTATAGATGATGTGGCTATTCATTAAATCATGAGAGGAGTTCTGGGATGTAGGGGTTTTTAGGAGTGATAAACGTCAATTTTCTGCTACTATTTGACTCCCTGGATGAAATTTAAATTTTTAAAACCTTATTGCACACCTATAGGACAGCCCCTTTTATCATATCTCAAGAGATGACATAGCTACTGCATAAATTGTAAGAAGATTTCTGGGAACCATATTTTTTTTGCAAAAAAACATCATTTTTTTATAACCACAGACCCACGTGATAAAACAAAAATTCTGAAACATGATTACACATCAACATGACACCCGAATCATATTCTAGAAGATCATTTGGCTACTGCAAAAAGAAATTGAAGTTTTTTGAAACCAGACTTTTTGTAAAAAAACGTCATTTTTCAGCCATTTAATGACCCCCAGGACAAAATTAAAATTTCCGAAACCTTATTGCGCATCTATAAGACACTCCAAAACATATTCCAAGAGATGATTTGTCTACTGTTGAAAATGTAAAAGGAGTTCGAGGAAGAAGGTTTATTGTCAAAAAACGTCATTTTTTACCAATTATTTGACCCCCAGGACTACCAGAGAATTTTTGAAACCTGTTTACAAAACAACATGACACTCCAAATCATACTCCAAGAGATCAGTTTGCTGGTTTATAAGATGTAAGAGCAGTTTGAGAAAGTAAAACATGACAGACGGACGGATGGACGGACAGACAGGCAGACGGAACAGGGTAACAACAATATACCTGAACTTTCTTTAGAAAGTGCGGGTATAATGATAAAAGGCTAAATTGCACAAAGATCAAATTAATTTTTATTAATACCATTAAAATGTAGGTTTCAAAATTCAGTATAATGATAAAAGGCTAAATTGCACAAAGATCAAATTAATTTTTATTAATACCATTAAAATGTAGGTTTCAAAATTCAGTATCAAATTACGCTTTACATTGATTTTTTCCTGCTTTGAGTAAATGATGGGTATGATATATATTTTTTTCTTATGATAATGGATTGAAATTAACTTTTACAAAATATCAAGGAATTATTTTGTGCATTTGAGAAAATATTTTAAATAATCAATTTCACAGGAGTTTTGTACTACATGTGCCTTAAAACAAGATCAAAAAGACGAATAAGTTACATTATCTATAAAGTATTATGCATTTAAAAGCATAATCAAGAAATACATGTAAGTGTGAGTTGGCCTCGGATTTTTTTTTAAATTTTCAAGAGTTTAAAATATGACATTAGTAACTTTTGATGATTTAACAAATAACAAGTACATGTAATTGGAGATCGAATTTGGATCAACATTGTATTGTAGATATTGAGAAATATAACTCTGTGCAACAACTATGTGAATAAAATTTTAAGATTTTAAAAGATGTATATAGCATTTACATGTAAAATTTGAACAGATAGCATCAATCTAAGACAATGTACGGTGTATATACAAACTGTAAATTTTGCAAGTAAGCCTCTGGGTTTTAAATGTAGATGTAAATGTATGAAGCATATATGTTAAATGACAAATTATCTTACAATTCATGTATGGAAAAAGTCAAGATTATTATTTAAAATTCAATTATCCCTTGTAATACATGTACTATATTCTATAGATTATCTATTATAATCACTGCTTGACTTTGTATTTTGCAAAGGGTCTACATAGGCTTAGCCTGTTGCCCAATCCTTTTGAATCATCAATAAAATATATTTATATTAAGTAAGCCTCTCCCAATGCGCGGATCTGAAGTATAACGATAAAACTAAATACAATATAGTTAAAGGGGGTACATATAGAACCCCGCAAGTTTGTCACCCGACATTAATATTATTGATAAAGTATATCTGTCACATATATATCATAATTACATGTATATAGAATTTACCTTAAATATCATTAAATTGATTCTTTACAAGTTTGATTCTTTAAAGTTAAAATTTGTACAAATTTTGATTTCAAGGCACCAAAATTTTTGTGAAAGACAATAGGCATATGCAAAAATAGTGTTTCATTCATGATAAGAGTTTGTGAAAAGATATTTTTAGGCAGGCGATATCTCGTCGGACATTTGTTGTACGTGTGCTATACAATGAACCGAGAAAAAATGGCATGAAACCATCAACATTTTCAAATATTTAAATGACTAAAATTAAGGACCCTCTACGCTAATGAAAACTTAAACTACAAGAAAATCAAATCGCGTAAATGTGTGCATTTAATTTTATTTAGCTTTGTTTCAACATTTGGTGTATGTTATTTTAACCAAGAAGTTCTTATAAATGAAAATACTATGGAGGATAAATACAAAATTAAGTTTTCAAATATTTTATCTTAGTCTAAATCAAAGTACAAAAGCTTAAATTCATTAAAAATGATAACAAACATTTTTTTTAAAAATCATGTTTTACACAAAGTGCCAGATTCCTCTTATTATCCTAAAATACCCTCAAATCATTGAACAGAATTCTTCATTTGTAGAATAATTCAAAGTCAAGAATTAATACAAAGATTCGAAAAGGTTGATCCTGTATCTAACACATTCAATAATAATTATATACCATCTGGTATCCTTTACTGCTTCCCAAAAACTTACTTAGAATTAATTATTATTTTCAGCTTGTCATATACAGTGTATAATATGTCAATGATAAAAATGGTAATATGCATATACAATCAGATGTTGCTGCAATAGTTCACTTTGAAGACAGACAGGTTTATTAAAACATTAACAACTTAACTTTGAAACTAAATCAGGGCAAAATGCTAACAACACTTTTGATTTACAAAAATATCATGTCATATAACTATAATGGGTCTTTCTTGAACTACTTGCAGGAGTGCTGATACAGTCCAGTGATCATTGAAATTTTATCCTTATGAAAACTATATTTATTAAAAAAATACTTCAAAAGCGATTTTCCTCAAATTGTAATATATGAATAGTAATATCATTTTCTACCTTATTAGTAAATAATACTAAATTCTACCGTCTGGTGTTAGTGGGGGTCATCTCAAAATATTAAAAATGCATCAAATTTTGCTATACACATGTATTTGGAGTATTACAATGTAGATTGGTACAATGGAATCATTAAAAAATTAAGAAAAATAACCCTGAGTATAGCATTATTCTGTGGGCGTACAATTTTCACTTTTTCTTTTATATCATTTCTAATAACGTATTCATACAAAGCTTCATTTGTCATAACGTCATATACTAGTAAGCAAAATGGTAACGCTCACCTACCGAACAACGGAAAATCGTTATAAAAATAAAATTTTCCTAAAATGGGCTTCGACACGATTTAAGATCAATAGTTTTCATATTTTTTATGTATAAAATAGTTTACTTGTGCAATTCAAATGATTGACCAAAATTTTAATGTTAAAAGTCAAGTTATTATTAAGAGAGATACAGAGTGTACCTCTGTACGAACTCATTGGTTTGTAAACAATGCTCGAGTCTTATATTTGTTAACAAATAATGTAAAGTAAGGCATTATCATTTCTTTGACAAAACAGCTCGTGGCAAACAATATAAACTTTTAATGTGTTCATAAATAATATCAACAAAAACATTTGATTGAAACACATATGTAAACAATAACAACACTCGAACTTTGTGTACTAAACAATTTGAAAGAATTTCAAACTCTGAATCTTGCTTGTAACTCAATATTTGACTTCTAAATTTACAGGAGGCATTAAAAATACAAATAATAACCATTCTAAACATAAAAAAACGGCGGCGATGTCTGGTCTCGGTGAGCTTTGTAATCTATGATTACATATGTTTAATGTCTATATTTAAGATTTTGTGAAAATTTATGTTCTTAATTTTTGTTGTTACAGCAAAGGAAGATGTCGAATGAAGGAAGATAACCACCACTTCCATCATCATCATCATCATCATCACAGCATCAGCAAATCTTGCAACATATACTTTTATCATTTGTAAGTGTGTATTATTTCTAAAATTATATTCAATATTCTAAATGCTGTCCCTGGCTCCTATTTCAATCACTTTCTGTCGATTTTCTCAATAAATACACATGTATGTTGGTGAAGAACAACTGAAATCAAAATAATGCAAATACATGTAGTCCTAGATTTTTTCTTAACATGTCCCTTTTTTACATGGAGAAATTGACAGAACTGATAATTATTTTCTTACGGGAATTCTTTTGGACCCTTTATGAACTTTGCTAATTTTTTTAAACATAATCATCCCTGTAGTAACTGTTTCATGTCGTTTGCAATGCAAATTCCAGTGGACAAACTATTTTTAGTCATGCCCTTTATTCTGACAAGATAGAAAAATAGAAAAGTGTTTTTCATTCTATTTATGAATATAGTTTGACACCAAGATAATTGTGAAAACCGAATTATCAATGATAATGAGATGAAAAGGAGAATCCAGGACAGACTAACACGTGGTAAACTCAAGTGAGCTGCTCTGATCAAGACTTGTTGTCGTTCCCTGCATTAAATCTTTACGTTTTTAGCTCACCGAGACGAAGTCAGGGGGAGCTTATGCTATACCCTTGGCGTCGGCGTCCGGACCTGGTTAAAGTTTTTGTTGCAGGTCCTGTATCTAAGTCCTGTCTTCACCAAACTTGCATGAATGATGCATCTGGACCTACTTATGGACTTGAAAGACTTGGATGCTGAATCTGGGCCATGAATTTCAGATGCTGGAGGAGGTTAAGGTTTTTTGAGCAGGTTAAAGTTTTTGGTGCAGGTGCCCTTTGATAGCAATTTCTAAGTTACTACTTGTCCTAACTTCACCAAACTTGCATTGGTGGTGCTTCTTATAATACTAATGCACCAGACAGGTTTAAATGCTGAATCTGAGCCATAGGATTCGGATGCTGGAGGAGGTTAATATTTTTAGAGCTAGTTAAAGTTTTTGGAGCAGGTGCCCTCTGATGATTATATCTTAGTTATTCCTGGTCCTAACTTCACCAAACTTGCATGGATGGTGCGTCTTATTATATTGATGCACCTGACAGACTTGAATGCTGAATCTGAGCAATAGGTTTCGGATGCTGGATGAGGTTAAGGTTTTTAGAGCTGGTTAAAGTTTTTGGAGCAGGTGCACTCTGATGATTATATCTTAGTTATTACTGGTCGTAACTTCACTAAACTTGCATGGTTGATGCATCTTATGATATAGATGCACTTGACAGGCTTGACTGCTGAATCTGAGTCATAGGTTTCGGATGCTGGAGGAGGTTAAGGTGTTAGAGCTGGTTAAGGTTTTTAGAGCAGGTGCCCTTTGATAGACAAATCTTTGTTATTATTGGTTTAATCTTTATCAAATTCGAATAAATGATGCATCTTGTGATTCTGATGCATTACAAAGGCGTGGAAGCTGAATCAGAGCCAGAGGTTTCAGATGCTGGAGAAGGTTTAGTGTTTTGGAACAGTCACATGTTTAATAGATAATTGTACTATTTCAAACTTGTATGGTGGATTTAACTATATAACAGAATCGCAGAGGAAGCTTCAGATACAGAGCCTGATCTCCATAATCAAGAATGCTAAAAAAAAAACCTCCTACCTCACTCAAACTTGCTTGATAGATGTGTTTGATATTAAATGATATAACATGATTCCTATGATATATTGTATGATGTGATAAACTATTGTATTATATGATACAATATTATATCATATAATATTATATTGTAAAAAATGACATGATACGATATGATATTGTATACAATTTTTAGCTCACCGAGACGAAGTCGGGGGGAGCTTATGCTATACCCCCGGCGTCGGGGTCGGCGTCTGGACCTGGTTAAAGTTTTTGTTGCAGATCCGGTATCGAAGTTATTACTTGTCCTATCTTCACTTGCATGGATGATGCATCTGGACCTACTTATGGACTTGAAAGATATGGATGCTGAATCTGGGCCATGAATTTCAGATGCTGGAGGAGGTTAAGGTTTTTGGAGCAGGTGCCCTCTGATGATTATATCTTAGTTATAACTGGTCCTAACTTCATAAAACTGGCATGGATGGTGCGTCTTATGATACTGATGCACCTGACAGGTTTGAATGCTGAATCTGAGCCATATGTTTCGAATGCTAAAGGAGGTTAAGGTTTAAAGAGCTGGTTAAAGTTTTTGGAGCAGGTGCTCTTTGATGATTATATCTTAGTTAATACTTGTCGTAACTTCATTAAACTTGCATGGATGATGCCTCTTATGATGCTGATACATCTGACAGGCTTGAATGCTGAATCTGAGACATATGTTTCGGATGCTGGATGAGGTTTAGTTTTTTGGAACAGGTGACATGTTTTATAGATAATAGCTTGCATAGTTGATTTAACCGTAATATAAATGAATCGCAGAGGTAGATTCAGATGCAGAGCCTGATCTCCATTATCAAGGATGCTAAAAAAAATCTCCTACCTCACTCAAACCTGCTTGATAGATTTGTTCGTTGTTAAATGATATAACATGATTCATATGATATAGTATTGTATGATATGATACACTATTGTTTAATATGATACAATATAATATCATATATTATATTGTAAAAAGTCTTATGATACGATATGATATTGTATAGTTTTTTTGTACATTATGATATGATATTGTATGGTATTGTATATTATGATACAATATTGTATCATATGATAGTATCATATGATACGATATTGTATATTATGATATTGTTTATATAACATATTATCATTTCACATGAAATTGTATTATATGATATTGTTATATATAATATTGTATCATATGATACGATATTGTATAATATGATATTGTATTATATAATATATTACTTTATCACATGATATTGTATCATATGATATGATACATATAGATCATTACATGGCAATTTTCAATCGCATTCTATATTAGCCCGAGGTCGCTGTATATCAGCCCGAGAGCCGTCAGAGGGCTAATATAGGATGCGATATAAAAATTGCCACGTTATGATTTTTATATCATATACTTATAGAAAATATTAAAGAAACAATAAAAAAACATGTAATGAATTATTATTGTTAACAAATCGCTCCGTGTCTAAATATCCTATCTCTAGTAAACTTTTCTGAAATTTTTGCACAAGCTGTTTCTATACAAAGTTGACGTCGACGTAACTATTTGACATCATACTCGGAGATAAGAGTTGAACGACGCATACCGAACTCTACGTCATAATAGCCGATGATTAACAGAAAGGGGTGTGATATAACATCCGAAGATTGCCGGAGAGGGGTGTGATATAAATCTTATATCACACCCCTAGGGTTTATATCACACGGGTAGGCGAATTTTCGGTTTATATCGCACAGGGCGGGAAAGGGTATATTTTCTATAAGTATACGATATATAGAGGATATCTATATTGTGTGATTTTATATTTGCTTTATCCAACGAGTTGAAATGGTGTATATATTCGCGAGGCTTGCTGAGCGAATATAACCATTTCAACGAGTTGGATAAAGCAAATATAAAATCACACAATTATAGATGTTCTATTTATCTCATACAATTTGATTTATATTATGAAGCTTTTGAGACAGCCCCTTATATGACCCGAATTGATTTTTTACAAAGATTAAACGATGATGCAACGTTGTGTTATGCGGTTATTGTGACCTTGCGCAATACAATTTAGTACGTCATTTCGGAGATAAATATAACTGTTTTAATGTAAAGTTTCACTGAAATGGACCTTGAATTAAATTTTTATCTCTAAATAATATTTCTTAGAGCTTAATCACTTAATTAAATGGAAATACTGATCAGAAGACTTGAATAATCAAGTTTGTTGACATACACAAAGTTGCGAATGCTCGTTAGTTTGAATATAGACTCGAATGAGGAACAGTTGTTGATGTTTTATAAAACGAACACTAGCCTAATGATTCGAAGTTGAAAATATTGAATAAGGATGCTTACTGCTGGTGAAATAAAAGTCTTGGGAGACATTATTTCGGTAAGTTCTTGAGTAGAAACAGAACCAGAGTTCTGTTTTCATTGCGTCGTCAGAATGAACTCCTTGAGAGCTAACGTGATTTGCAGTTTTATAAACTCCACAGTTATGTGTTTTCCTTTATATTTGTAATTTAAATCTTCGAAAAAATCCATTTTAAATCAATTTTTGGTAGTAGATATAGCTTATATGGAAAATACTAGAAAGTCTTCGAAAATAGGTCACTGAAGCGTTGAAGCGAGGGGCTGTGTCAAAAATAGTTCGGAAAAAGTATTTGATAAAGCATCATCCGTTTGATAAAGCAAAGGTTTATCACACGGGTAGTATACACCACACGTATGAGATAAAATGTTGTATCAAATTATATTGTATTATATGATACAATATCATACAATACAATATCATACTATATTATACAATAGAATATCATATGTTACAATATTGTGTTGTATTATGTGTTATGATATTGTATCATAAAATATTAAATTGTATCATATATTTTGTATTATGATATGTGATCAAATGCAATAATGTATAACACGATACAATGTCAGATCATATGTTACAATATCATATTGCATCATTATTTATTACAGTATTTTTTTGAATTATATGAAATATATTGTAAGTATCATAGGATGCAATATCGTATTTATGTTATTTTATTGATAAACATTGTATCCTATACTACCGTATGAAATGAACATATGATTATCATATTGTATATAATTATTCAATATTGTTTCATATGATATTGTATTATATGATAATTATTGTATCATGTGATATTGTATAATATGGTATTGAAATATATAATATGGTATAATATGATACGATATTGTATAATATAATATTGTATTTTATAGTATATTATTGTTTCATATGATATTGTATCATATAATATTACATGTAAAATATATAATATTGTATCATATAATAGTATAATATTGTATCATATCATATATAATATGATAGAATATTGTATAGAATCATAGGATGTCTCATCTGGGTGAGCTTTGTAATTTGTGATTAGCCAGATACAGATACAGAGATTTTATTTACATTATGAATGTTGACAAATAATTCCAGGTTTAGACATAAGATGAATTTGACAAACGCTAGAAACTGTTTATTTATGTTCAAAATGATTAAGCAGACAGAAAAATCAGCTTGAAAAAGAACTTTTACCGGTATATTGAACCAATGTAAACAAAAACATGGTATGAGCCTTGTTTATATAACAGAGAATCTTGCTAATAACTCTACGAATGGCACTCAAATTTTGGTTGACTATTAGAAATGCATTACTAAAGCACTGTAAACAATAACAATAGAAAAAATAAGTTTTGACCAAAATCGTGACCAATATGCCCCATTAATGTTTATAACAATTGTAGGTACCAAAGATAACCAAACATCAGAACCTATGGTGGAGCATCAAGGATAACCAGTACAAAGGATTCATCATTAAGATGTTAGTTCAGGAAACTCAAAACGCAACTGCCTGTATTGGAATTCTTCGAGACAATAAGAGTTATCTTAATTGTGTGCGTTTTAATTCTGGAAAAAATATATACTCGCATTTGAGGAGAAATTCGTCATTTTGATGGTCAATTCATGTGCATAGGCTGGTTTGCTTACAAAAACAAAAGACTGTTTGAGACAAATATTTTTACGTTTGAGTTTATAATATTAAAGTTCCTTGGTTTGTTGTTATCTTTGAGTGAAGAAGTGGTTGAAGGGGGGGGGGAGTAAGTGTTGGTTGGAGTGGAGAGAAAGTGAGTGAAGTACTCCGCCTCTCTCTCACTTTCAAACAACTCTCAACTCTCCTGCCCCATTTTTACCCTTTTAACTCACTTTCTCAACCCACTTTCCCCCTCTCACTCCCCTCTTGCCCTTCCATCCAGTGGAGTAAGAGTGGGGTGCAAGGGGAGTGAGAGTGGGATGCGAGGGGGAGAGATGAGTGAGAGAGTGGAGTGAAAGGGAGAGAGGAGTGAGAGAGGGGAAAGGGGAGTGAGAGTGGGGTGAGAGGGGAGAGAG
This sequence comes from Magallana nippona, assembly GCA_033439105.1. Classification (NCBI taxonomy): domain Eukaryota; kingdom Metazoa; phylum Mollusca; class Bivalvia; order Ostreida; family Ostreidae; genus Magallana; species Magallana nippona. The sequence goes on along the minus strand of CM065924.1, from coordinate 13,802,913 downwards.
AGCGAGAGTGGGGTGCGAGGGGGAAAGGAGGAGAGATAGGGGAGAGAGGAGTGAGATTGGGTTGAGAGGGGGAGAGAGGAGTGAGAGAGTGGGGTGTGAGGGAGAGAAAGGAGTGAGAGAGTGGGGTGCGAGGGGGAGAGAGTTGGGTGTGAGGGGGAGAGAGGAGGGAGAGTGGGGTGCCAGGGGGAGAGAAGAGTGAGAGAGTGGGGTGCCAGGGGGAGAAAGGAGTGAGAGAGTGGGGTCCTAGGGGGAGAGAGAGGAGTGAGAGGGGGAGAGAGGAGTGAGAGTGGGTTGAGAGGGGGAGAGAGGAGTGAGAGAGTGGGGTGCAAGGGGGAGAGAGGAGTGAGAGAGTGGGGTGCGAGGGGGAGAGAGGAGTGAGAGAGTGGGGTGCGAGGGGGAGAGAGTTGGGTGTGAGGGGGAGAGAGGAGGGAGAGTGGGGTGCCAGGGGGAGAGAGGAGTGAAAGAGTGGGGTGCAAGGGGGAGAGAGGAGTGAAAGAGTGGGGTGCAAGGGGGAGAGAGGAGTTAGAGAGTGGGGTGCGAGGGGGAGTGAGAGGAGTGAGAGTGGGTTAAGAGAGGGAGAGAGGAATGAAATAGTGGGGTGCGAGGGGGAGAGAGGAGTGAGAGAGTGGGGTGCGAGGGGGAGAGAGGAGTGAGAGAGTGGGGTGCGAGGGGGAGAGAGGAGGGAGAGTGGGGTGCCAGGGGGAGAGAGGAGTGAGAGAGTGGGGTGGGAGAGGGAGAGAGAGAGGAGTGAGAGGGGGAGAAAGGAGTGAGAGTGGGTTAAGAGGGGGAGAGAGGAGTGAGAAAGTGGGGTGTGAGGGGGAGAGAGGAGTGAGAGAGTGAGGTGTGAGGGGGAGAAAGGAGTGAGAGAGTGGGGTGCGAGGGGGAGAGAGTTAGGTGTGAGGGGGAGAGAGGAGGGAGAGTGGGGTGCCAGGGGGAGAGAGGAGTGAAAGAGTGGGGTGCAAGGGGGAGAGAGGAGTGAGAGAGTGGGGTGCGAGGGGGAGAGAGAGGAGTGAGAGAGGGAGAGAGGAGTGAGAGTGGGTTAAGAGTGGGAGAGAGGAGTGAGATAGTGGGGTGCGAGGGGGAGAGAGGAGTGAGAGAGTGGGGTGCGAGGGGGAGAGAGGAGTGAGAGAGTGGGGTGCTAGGGGGAGAGAGTTGGGTGCGAGGGGGAGAGAGGAGGGAGAGTGGGGTGCCAGGGGGAGAGAGAGGAGTGAGAGGGGGAGAGAGGAGTTAGAGTGGGGTGCGAGAGGGAGAGAGGAGTGAGAGAGGGGGAGAGAGGAGTGAGAGAGTGGGGTGCTAGGGGGAGAGAGTTGGGTGCGAGGGGGAGAGAGGAGGGAGAGTGGGGTGCCAGGGGGAGAGAGGAGTGAGAGAGTGGGGAGAGAGGAGTGAGAGTAGGGTGTGGGAGGGAGAGATGCATGAGAGTGGGGTGCAAGGGAGAGAAGTGGTGAGTGAGTGAGAGTGGGGTGCAAGGGGGAGTGTGAGGGGGAGAGAGGGGAGTGAGAGTGGGGTGTGAGGGGAAGAGAGGAGTGAGAGAGAGGGGTGCAAGGGGGAGAGAGGAGTGAGAGAGTGGGGTGCTAGGGGAGAGAGGAATGAGAGAGTGGGGTGCGAGGGAGAGAAGAGTGAGAGTGGGGTGCAAGGGCCAGAGAGGCATGCAAGGGGGAGTGAGAGGGGGAGAGAGGAATGAGAGTGGGGTGCGGGGGGAAGAGAGGAGTGAGAGTGTGGGGTGCGAGGGGGAGAAAGGAGAGAGAGTGGGTGCGAGGGGAAAGAGGAGTGAAAGAATGGTGTGCGAGGGGGAAAGAGGAGTGAGAGTGGGGTGCGAGGGAGAGAAGAGTAAGAGTGGGGTGTGAGGGCCAGAGAGGTGTGCAAGGGGGAGTGAGAGGTGGAGAGGAATGAGAGTGGGGTGAAGGGTGGGGAGAGCGAGAGTGGGGTGCGAGGGGGGATAGGAGGAGTGAGAGTGGGTTGAGAGGGGGGGAGAGGAGGGGGAGGAGTGAGAGGGGAGAGAGAGTGAGAGTGGGGTGCGATGGGGAGAGAGGAGTGAGAGAGTTGGGTGCGAGGGGGTGAGGAGTGAAAAAGTTAGGTGCGAGGGGGAGAGCGGGGTGAGAAAGGCGTGTGAGGGGGAAAGAGGAGTGAGAGGGGGAAAGAAAGTGAGAGTGGGGTGCAAGGGGGAGAGAGGAGTGAGAGTGGGGTGTGAGGGGGAGAGAAGAGTAAGAGTGGGATGCAGAGGAGTGAGTGTGGGAGAGAGGAGTGAGAGGGGGAAAAAGAGTGAGAGTGGGGTGCGACGGGGAAAAAGGAGTAAGAGTGGGGTGAGAGGGGGAGAGAGGAGTGAGAGAGTTGGGTGCGAGAGGGGGAGAGAGAGGTGAGAGGAGTGAGAGTGGGGTAGAGGGGGGAGAGAGAGGGGGGAGTGGAGTGAGAGAGTTGAATTGGGAGGGGGAGAGTGGAATGAGAGAGGGAGTGAGAGAGTGGGGGTAAGGGGGAGAGTGGAGTGAGAGTAGGATGCGAAGAGAAGAGTGGAGCGAGAGTGGGTTGCTAGGGGGAGAGAGGACTTAGAGAGTGAGGTGCAAGGGGGAGAGTGGAGAGAAAGTTGGGTGTGACAGGGAGAGAGGATTTAGAGGAGTGAGAGAGTTGGATGCGAGGGGGAGAGTGGAATGAGAGAGGAAGATAGTAGTAAAAGGATGAAGGTGGAGTGAGAGTGTTAGGTGCGAAGAGGAGAGTTGGGTGCTAGTTGAGTGTGGACTGAGAGAGTGAGGTGCGAGGTGGAGTGTGATAGGGAGAGTGGGGTGCGTGGGGGAGAGTGGTGGAATGAGAGGGGGAGAGTGGAGTGAGAGTGGGGTGCGAGAGGGAGAGATGTGTGAGAGTGGGGTGCGAGGGAGAGAGGGGGTGAGAGAGTGAGAGTAGGGTGCGAGGGGGAGAGAGGAGTGAGAGTGGGATGCGAAGGGAAGAGAGGAGTGAGAGAGTGGGGTGTGAGGGGGAGAGAGGAGTAAAAGAGTGGGGTGCAAGGGGAAAGAGGAGTGAGAGAGTGGTGTGCGAGGGGGAAAAAGGACTGAGAGTGGGGTGCAAGGGAGAGAAGAGTGAGAGTGGGGTGCGAGGGGGAGAGAGGAGAGATTGGGGCAAGAGAGTAGGGTGTGAGGGGAAGGGTGGAGTGAGAGAGTGGGGTGAAATGGAAAGAGTGGAGTGAGAGAGTGGGGTGCAAGGGAAAGAGTGTAGTGAGAGAGTGGGGTGCAAGTGGAGTGAGGGGGAGAGTAGAGTGAGAGTGGGGTGCGAGGGGGAAAGTGGAGTGTGAGTTGGGTGTGACAGGGTGAGAGACGTGGGGGGGGGGGGGGGGGGTGGAGTGAGAGAGTTGAATGTGAGGGGGAGAGTGGAATGAGAGAGGGAGAAATAAGTAAAAGAATGAGATTGGAGTGAGAGAGTGGGGTGTAAGAGGGAGAGTGGAGTGAGAGTGGGGTGCTAGGGGGAGAGAGGACTGAGAGAGTGAGGTGGGAGGGGGAGAGTGGAGTGAGAGTTGGGTGTGACAGGGAGAGAGGAGTGAGAGGGGGGAGTGGAGTGAGAGAGTTGGATGCGAGGGGGAAAGTGGAATGAGAGAGGGAGAGAGTAGTAAAAGGATGAAGGTGGAATGAGAGAGTTAGGTGCGAAGAGGAGAGTGGGGTGCTAGGAGGAGTGTGGACTAAGGGAGTGAGGTACGAGGGGGAGAGTGGAGTGAGAGAGGGGTGCGAGGGGGAGAGTGGGGTGTGATAGGGAGAGAGGAGTGAGAGCTGGGGAGAGTGGTGGAATGAGAGTGGGGTGCGAGGGGGAGTGAGAGTGGGGTCCGAGGGGGAGATGGAGTGAGAGAAAGTATGAGGGGCGGGAGGGGAGAAATAAGAGAGTGAGATAAAATAGGGAGAATGGAGTGTGGTGAAAAGGGGAGAGTGGATTGAGAGAGAGGGAGAGTGGAGTTAGAGTTAAAAATGTTAAAATAAGCTTTAAATTTTTATTTCTGGATAGCGTTGGTCTTATAACACACCAGGTTGTGCAGACAAATTGAATACAGTGCGTTATTTAATTTCTCGCTTTATCTGCAAATGTGAAATGTACCTATAAACACTTATTATCCTAAGAGTAAGATCTAATCAATGGAAGAGCCACTGTTACAGCCAGAAGCACGAACTTTGATTTTTGCTTGTGATGTGCATTTTAACAGCGTTCAACATTTGTGACGTAATAAAACTCATCATTTAACCTTTCAGTAGCCTTTGTGTGTTACGGTGTTATAACTGCAGTAGCATTTCACACACTTTACATGCAAAAAACATAAATATTTGACGTTATAGATCAAGGCGGTGTCGTAAGAGTATATGTATATTATTGTCTTAAATTACATATCTTATTTTTAATTTGGGAATACAATGTAAATCATTGGGGCTAATTTAAGGTCCAATGAGGGCATCGTTGGGGTTCATTAAGGGTATCAATGAGTTTGTTGGGATACCGTTTGGGTTTCACTGGATAATCTTTGGATATAACAGGTTCTTAAAACACATTGAAGTGTCGTTGAAATTTCATTTTATGAAACATTTAGGTACATAAAATTCATTGAGGGTATCATATATGCACCTTTTTGTATCATTGGGGTACAATATGGGAATAATTGGGGCTCATTATGGGAATAACTGGGGTTCATTATGGTTCATTTAGGTAAAAAGACGCACCTAATGAAGTTGGACTTTCATTTAAATGTCACTAGATATGATGTTCAAAGGACCATGTTCACAGCTATTTGCCATTGTGTTACTACCGCAATGGCATTTTGCCGATTTTTTGTGTGTCACAAAATTTATTTGTAACAAATCTTTATTCTCTTTTTTTGCGCAAGTCTTTTTCGTGAATAAAACATATCTATTTCACTACAATACTGGACATAATCTATGTATATAATATTTTTGGGGAAAATGAAAATAATACCGAAAAAATCGACATTTGAATCATTTCAAAAAGAAGGGCAGTGGGTATTGTCCTTGTTCGTGGTATTTTTAGGGAAGATTTGGACATATTTGATACAAACTTTATGTACAAGTATTCATTCATAGTGAAGTTGTGACTTTGACGTTTTGATATTTTTCTGATTTTAGAAATTTAAGTTGAATGGAGATTGCATAATACAGTTCTAAATTTTTCTTGTCTTTTCTTAATAAATCAGTGTCACAAAGCTTTATGTTACAATTATTTTAGTTATTTAAAATTGGGAAATTCATCAATTGCCCCATTTAAGGACAGACGCGATCGACGTTCCTCAGTTTTAGATAATTTTCCTTGATATATTACATTTATTTCTTCAATATTTGCATTTAAACATGTTTATGCCCAAAAATTCAGGGTTCATTACCAGGCTATTTTTGAAGTTATAATATTTTGAAGTTTTCTATTAATAGCATGCAAAATGCAATTGAACACTTATTGATAAAGTAATAGTATATATATTTCCATTGAAACTATATATCCAAATACTTTGATATACATGTAACATGAAAATATAATTTTGGAATTATGTAGTGGAAATTTAAATATCACATTGAGGAAATAAGAAAAAATAGAAAACACTGGAAGATAGGTCGCGTCTAACCATAAAATAAGTCGTATAATGTGGGAGATTAAATTCTATCTTGCTACTCATATTAGTTTTATCAATGTGCATGTTTTATCTATGAATGGAACCCAAATATTCAGTATTGACACATGTTGTAGATTGGGAAATTTACAAGATTGTTTTAATTTCACTATATTCGCGATTTATCATTTTCCCATAAAACTTAGTTCATCATAAATGCTGTGTTTTCTTTACTGCATAGTAGCAGTCGTATGTCCTTATATTTACATTTTCATTGTCTTTGCCTGTGATAACACTGCATATCAATTTTGTACTATACAGTCCAATAACTTCAAATGACGTATAACTGGGGTGCAAGTGGGGTTTGCTTATTTATATTCAAATATTTAATCATACAATGGCTGAAAGTTATATAAATATAAGTAATAAGGAATCATTCTATGAATATTATGAGGTGATAATTTTGGTCGGGGCGTTTGGTTGGTCCCTACAAACAGAAAATACTGCTCATGCACCACGTTATTTTTTCAAACTGCAGTATGCCAACAAGGGAATCGATGCCGTTAATATAAGCAATATTCTTAATCACAAAAAGTTCAGTCCTGCATTCCGCCATATTTCAAGATAAAGTCAACCCCTTGTATTTCCTACAATTATACTTCAACCATTGCTTCCAAACTCTTCAATTACAAACAAACTCTACAAGACCTTAATATCGAACATCGGAAAGATAATCCTCCAACGCGTTCATGTTCTTCTTCACCCTACAACTATAGTCCTGCCGGGCACGTCACTACTGGTGATGTTAATTTAGTTAACAACGAAGACTTAAGATCACTTATTATGAGAGGACCAAAATTTAGGGAGCCTAGATCCTTCACATGGCATCGTAATTTTATACATATCATGAATTCTGTTGAAGATTACGCCAAGCGATGGGCAAAATCTGAAAAAGAAGACCTTGATACCTTGTCAGAGTGGGTTAAAAGCATCAGATGTATATTAAAATCTCGTATTAAACGACTGAGAGGTCAAATGAAAACCATCTATCCTTCTGTTTTCAATAGAGCAGAAGTGAGAAAAGAACTAGATATATTACAGGATCAGTATGTACTGGTCCCTGCTGATAAGGCAAGTAACTGGTTTGGATTCTACACATGGTAATCCTACTTACACCAATAGCAGCCTTTTCAATCATAAATCGGTTATGGATATCTTAAATATCCCCAATAAACAAAATGAATTTGATCTACCTTATTTGTACTGGATTCCAAAGCTTCACAAAAGTCCTTACAAACAGAGATATATAGCAGGTTCCAGTAAATGTTCTACCTCTCTCTTTACTCCTTACTTAAATTCTTACAGTAGTGAAGGAGAAACTTCAAGAGTACTGTACAACAATATACTCCAGAAGTGGTGTGAATCAGATGTGGATACTAAAAAACTGTAAAGAATTATTAGAAACTTTGAGGTCACAAAATCTAACCAAAATCAATAGGATCAAAACATATGATTTTTCAACGCTTTATACAACCATTCCCCATGACAAATTAAAATCTAGGCTTTTTGATATCATCGACAGTTGTTTCTTCAATAAAAATGGAAGTCGTAAAAATGCTTACCTTGTCATTGGAAATCGAAAGAATTATTTTGTCAAAAGCCATTCTGATTGCACACACAAGTACTCTGAAGTTGACATTAAAAAGTTTGAGTTTCTGATAGACAACATCTATGTAGTTTTTGGAAATCAAGTCTTCCAACAATCTGTTGGAATTCCCATGGGTACCAATTGTGCCTCATTGTTAGCAGACCTATTTTTGTAATCTTATGAAGCAGAATTTATTCAAAAACTTTTACGTGAAAAGAATATATCACTCGCTGTGGCCTTCAACTCAACATATAAACCCCTGAAATGAGCCCAAACCCCTTGGAGCCACTTGGTGGTACCCCTACAGCCCAAATTTGAGACCGGGAAATAATAGTCCTATGGGTCCCCTACACTGCCCTGGTATCCGTTTGATGCACACTTCAAAGATAAGGGAAATAATGGACCACTCTTTACCTCTATATCATTGTGAAATGCTAAAAAATGCCATAGTTCGGTTGAGCTAACTGGACCCTTTTAGGGGTCATAGGCGCCGTCTAATGATTATTATGAATACCTCTTGGGGTCCTCTACTACACCCCAGTCTTTCCAAGTTCTTGTGATCAAACTCAAGTGAGATATAAACCCCTGAAATGAGCCCAAACCCCTGGGAGCCACTTGGTGGTACCCCTACAGCCCAAATTTGAGACCGGGAAATAATAGTCCTATGGGTCCCCTACACTGCCCTGGTATCCGTTTGATGCACACTTCAAAGATAAGGGAGATAATGAACCACTTTTTACCCCTATATCATTGTGAAATGCTAAAAAATGCCATAGTTCAAGCGAGCTAAATACTCTCTTGTATCTGTATGTATCTTTGCAATTTTTCTCGAAGGTTCACGTCAAAACATGGCTGACATTAAAAAATCCCAAATTCACCTTTGGATTTCTGTTGTTTTGGTTTGCTACAGAGGAAAAATTTTTAATGAGAATAAATTCCCAATGTAAGATGTCTAATCGTCCCATTTTTGTAATAATACGAGGACTTTTTAATTTCGATGCATTTTATTTCCGGACAAAAGTAAACAGACTCGGGGATCAAATTTAAGCATACGTATAAACAAATACCAATATTTAACTGAATTTCATTAGACACAAACGCATATATAATTCTTATACAGGCGAGCTTTTCCGCATCCGAAGTTGCTAATGATCATAAAAATTATTCATGCGTAAATCTTCTTGATATTAATTAAAATATTCTGATAATAAAGTAAAATATAATTTTCTGTTCGAGTACTCTCAGTACTTTGATGATTTTCCTTATTGGCTGCTAGCTTCTACGGGCTTAGTGGCTGCTGTTAGTGGCTGCTAGCTTCAGCCTGGTGATTTACCAATGTAATATAAGAAATGTGCATGCCTTTCGTGTACGGCATCCAAACTGTAATGCAAAGTTCAGTTTGGTTTGTTTATTACATTGTCTGTATTTTTAGATAAGGCTTATAAATTGTCATTTCTATGTTATTAAAAATGGTATGTGAAATTTAATGCGTTTTGGTAGCACGTAGAAAAGCATTGAATTTTTTAAACAATATAGTTTCATAATGACGATAAAAGATATATTTGTTGATATTTTAATTATCACTGTACCAGGTCAACATCAAAATGACTTAGGAACATGTAGGTACACTTCCATAGTACAATGCAATCCATCATCTCCATTATATACTAATAGATTTACATTACTAAGGAAAAGTTATGATAAGATGACAAATGACAGGCTATTTAATATTTTTAAGACAATTCAAAATTAATCAGACGTAATGGGATACCCCCAACGGTGCCACACAGGAAGTGTCAAAGAATTCCACCATTCGCTCATGGTGGGAAAAAAAAAAAACCTTTACAGGGCTCGATGGTCGTGGCCATTTTTAGACTGTATTGATTTCCTTTATAAGAAGAGCTTTATATAAAAATATAAGAAAATGCACAAATTTAAAAGGTAAAATTTATGGATTTTTTCTTTAGTTAATAACAGTTTATAGGTAAACAAACCAGTTTTTAAAAATTTAAGACAAACCTGATGGTTAATTTGTTGACGACCGAGCCCCCTTAAACAGGAATACGATAGAATACTGTATCCCATTGGATTTAAACAGTGGATACTGGCAGTGCTCCTAGTGAAATTAGTGTAGTTAATTACATATTTCTTGTATATATTTTAACTACTTACACGTGCATCCTACAATAATAATTATTTTAATTATCGTACGAAAAGTTCCCACGGAATATAGTAATGAAAAAGATGCATGCCAAACTCAATAACTTTTTTAATAATAAGCGCAATAACATTTGCGATATTAACATATGGTCCCTTGCTATGTTGCTATTTGGAGAGTCTGGAGAATAGCTAGGACTTAGATTACTTTGACTTTATAAAATTGATCTTCAGCTACTATACACACATGTATATACGTCTGCTTGTAAGTTCTTTACAGTGAGCATCTAATGAATTTACATTACCTTGTTTTTGGTCACAAAAACTTGTGTGTGTCGGATAGATAAACAGGACGCAGAAAGTTTGTAATTACCAAATATATATAATATAATTGGTACATGTGCACCAAATCAGAAGGGTTCTCCTTAAAATTTGTGTTTGTTTTCCCTAATATTTTATTGCGCGCTTTGTTCACTTCCCCTACCACCCTGAAAAAGTTTCGTAGTTACTCACTATTACGTGCCAGCTTCTCGGAAGGTCACTGGCATGATCATATGGTTGGAGAATTTTCTCCGCACTATCCCCGATCCCTGCCCGCTGTTAGCTTTAGGAACAACCCTGTCCGCGGGCAAGTAGTGGTCACAGTCCAAGTTCTAGTCTTCGTTTTGTATTAACATTTTATGCGTACTTACACTGACTGATGAATGATTCGTTTATATACATGTTATTTCATGTAATATGGTAGTATATTTCGGGTCGGACACTTCACATATATCGTCATTAACTGTACACAAAACGCGTACCAAGGAGTGAATACTCTTATCAATTATCTTTAAAAAAATACCACCGAAAAAAATGAAATCATAACAAGTGTAAATGAAAGAAGAAGTGAGCAAGCTCACATTTACCCCACGCTCCCCGCATTACTTGACATTGCTAAACGTAATAAATGACAGGGTATGCATTAAATACACAAAATAATTTGACGAAGAGCACAAATCACAAAAAATCATCAGATCAATACTCCCTGCAAATATGCACATCTATTCCTTTGTCTTTAACGACAAAATTCTAGATTCAAAAGAACTGAAATTCCCAGTAGAACTATAGAATCAAGATTTTCTGGTTGTATGGACATCTACATGCACATTATGTCCTAAATACCTGAATTCTATGCAGTGGTTTAAGAAGAGTTGCGCTTATAAACTGTCCAATATCATATTTAATATATGGCGAAAATTTTAAGTTCAAAAGGGTTGAAATTCCAAGAAAAATAATAGAAACGGAGTTTCCTTGTACTATACAATTCGATACATTGTGTCCCAATTACCTAAAACAAATTCCTTGCAGCGATTAAATAGGAGTTGAGCTTACAAACTGATAATATACAAACTATATTCAATATAAGACCAAAATTCTAAGATCATATTGGCATCGGAAGCAAATCGAAAGGATTTTTTTTGGGAGGGGGGGGGGGGGGGGGCGGGCAGACTTATCAAAATTTCTTACAAGCTATAAAAAAAAATAAAAATAAAATGCTACTGCTTAGGTTAATTTTTTCCGGATTAAAACATTAAGTAGTGAAATTTGAAAATTTAAATGATTGATTGAAAGATTGGCTATGACAATTAGGAGAAGACTAGAAGTCTAGAAGTCTATCTTTGCAAAAAAAGTGGAAATTCCCAGAAAAATAATGGAATAGGAATATCCTGGTAATATGCACATTTACACATTGTGTCCTAAATAATTAAAAATAAAAGGAGAATTATTGTTTCCTTTCTTTTTGTTATTGAACCTTCACAAAATTGTAACAAGAAATTATTTCTTGGTAAATAATTATTGTGAATAAGGCACATCAAAAAATGAAAATACTGAGATAAAATATTAATTTTATTTATCTAACAAATGACCACATATATGTAACTTACAATGTAGATCTAAGAGAATATCCTACTCAAACTAAACGCTAAGAAGATTTCACATGTATGACCACTAAAAGATCCAAATCATTCGTCCTTTTCAGACTGCCAGATTCATTCCAAATAATATTAGTGACTTGCATACAATACTCACAAAATCTGATCCACAGGGACATTCAGTATAATTATACTTTAAATAAATTACCTAGTTAATTATATATCTAACACATGTCCATGAACATGTAAGTCTTAAGTCCAATGCTTTATACAAGTATTTCACTTCCTTTTAGATAATTATCTCTGACTCAGTTCATAGAGTGAATAAATATTGCATCACAGATGCCAGTATTGTTCACACTTACTGTATAAAGTGTTGAATATATGCACAAACGTCATCATAAATCAGGGTAGAGCCATTGCTAGATCTTATTGTAATAATGACAAAAATCTCGGGGAGATTATTAATTACATATAGACACAAATAAAAAGTAACATCAAGTAAACAAACAACACCGACTTTGACTTTTTGTAATTCTCATACTGCATTGCATTGCATGCAAATGCGAATACAAACATTCTTTTATACACCTATTCCCCCCTCCAAAATCCACAAATAAAAATACTCCACAATCATATAAGAAAATAAAGATATTTAAGTCCATACCAAAATTAAATGCAATCATAAAATTTTTGAATACAAGACAAATATCACAGACTAAATTTGCAATTGTTTTGCTTTGGAATGTCTAATCTACAGTCCTTTTTGTATTAAATACAGATGCTAATTTAGGATCTGATGTGGAGACTGGGTTCTAGTCATTCTATTGGTCCATTCACTGAGTGTCAAGCTTTCCTCTGTGAGACATAATTGCCGAGGTTTAGTTTGTTGTAGAGGTTAACCTTTTGAACTTTCTTGTCGAAGCTTTCTCCGCCATACTTCTCTCTCAGGCTGTTCCTCAGGACCTGGGACTGGTGAGCCACCTCTCTACACTGTAAAACACATCATGGAATTACACACAGCCAGTTAAACCAAAATCATTTGGTTTATAATATTAGGCACTCTTGCATCTGGTCAAATGCTGCTACACTAATTACTTTTATTGGCATATGCATAGAGTAAAGGAATATAACTGAATTTTTCAATCTGATCAAGTTATTTCCCTTGCAATATGAAATACCTGCCTATTAACGGTAAATACATGTAATATTTTGAAAATTTTGGCCTCAGAACCAAAAGATTTATTTTCTTAGGTCTTGTCGACACTGTCAAATCACAAATAACCACAAGTATATTGCTGAACAATTCACAAAATGTATTTATCCAGGAAAATAATTTGCAGAGAAGTTCTTCCTTATAAAAACTAAAACTAAACCATGTCCACGGAAATAAATAAGGAAGAATCAAACAACAAATGAACAAAACACACAAGGTAAAAATTAAATTCCTTAAATATCAAATCAAAATACAAGTATATCAATATATACATACTTACTTATAACTAAAATGAAAAGAAGAAAGCATTCAAAATCTTATATTTACTAGTGTATACATTTTCAGTTCGATAAATATCCTAAAACTTCTAGCGGTGTTTCTGGGTTTTTATTTTTATATATATAAGAAAAATCAAGTTCATTCCATCCGCATTTGATAATTGTGATACTTATAGTGAACTATATAGAAGCTTTTAATAAGCGGTAACTCCAGAAAAGTTTCAACGTAATGTTTTGACTAACCTTTGTCCAATTAGATCATGGTAGGGCGGAGTTAAGACATTACCACTAGAGAGAGATAAAATTAATAGGCCATCATTAGTTATAGAATGGCAATTAAGATAATGTCCATGTTAACCTACAATGTATATTGATGCAACTTTAAAGTATTTGGCTTATACGTATAATGATGAGGTGAAGTCAAAACATCCAAAATTGTACCGATTTTTTGAACTAGGTTTTGAGAAACTGCCCCCAAGAATCTTTGAAATACTTGTCAGTATTCTAAACAAAATATGCCAAATCTTCCCAGAAATAACTTGCTGGTAAACACATGGTAAAAACGTTGATGTAGCTAGGCACTTGCACAATAAAGAACCTCCTTATTGGGATGAAGTAGGGTCAAAACATCCAAGATTGTACGATTGTTTGAAACTGCTTTTAGGTACAAATAACCTTACTTTAAAACACTTCATACATCAATATAGGATATCGATGTTATATAGACCTTACTTTATTTGTCAGTTTATAAACTAATGATGATTTGTTCATCTGCATCAATATAATTTACTCCATTAACTTTCTCTCTCATTTTCTCTCTCTCTCTCTCTCATTCAAGTCACGAGCAGCAATGTCTTAACTCCCCCCTACTATGATCTGATTGGACAAAGGTCAGTTGAAAAATTACATTGAAACTTTTCTGGAGTTACCGCCTTATAAAAGATTCTACGTAGTTCACTATAAGAGATTAGAAATGAGATCCATTTCTCTTGAAGAAATATCACAGAAATATTTAGTTTATTTGGATGAACTACATATATACATAGGAAAAATATTGCCATAAAATGAGACTATATATTAATAAAGATATAGAAAATACTACATACTACTCCTTGTGATACTAACCTTTTGAATAGTAACACTTTTATCCAGTTCTAGGCTGCGTGCTCGCTGTTCTTTTAGTAGGATTTCATCTTCAACCTCTCTTTTCTTTAACCTTTCTTCTTTTTCAATTCTGTTGTAGATATTTAGAATACCATTATTTGAGATTAATTCAATTTACACATTTTGAGTTAACAAATCTTCAATGGTATTTCATGTGTATTGAATTCCATTTTGCTCTCTAGCACCTGAGGACTGTGAAGAATATTTCTGTGGAAACTTTTAATTTACATGTACTGTAGACGTATTTTTTTCCATGGGGTCTTAATTCCGCGGAGTCACAATATCAATTTAATCTGCGGGTAAAAATTTACGCGGATTCTTTGAATGAAAAAAAAAAATAATTTGAATAATTATTATTAATTTAGTTCTGAGCGATTTTCATTACCTAGAATTTGTCCAACTTTGGACTTAAATTGTAAGAACTGTTCACAGTGAACAGTAATTATCGGTTGTGCACTGGTCGGTAGTCATTAGGTCTTCTCACGCGATTGAAAAAGTGAACGTATTCTGAATATGTTGTCATGTGTCCATGTAATTTTACAGGTTTTTTAAACTGATTTCAATGAACTGTTTCTTTTTTATCTGTTTATATGCATGTCGTATTTTTAAAGCCAAATAAATATATTAATCTTTATTAACTGTCAATTTATGGGTTCACATGTTGTTTAAATTATGAGTTGATCAGTTTTATCAATTAAAAGTCAAAGCACAAAGGGATCTAAAAATTGCATTAAAAACACGGGTCTTAGTGTGTAGTTAATTGGGTCATTGAAAGACAGACCCGCTTGGGGCTATTTGTCGTCTGACACGTGCCGTTATCTCAAGCTGGGAGAAGTTTAAATTTCATGCAAGTAAATTTACAGAAAATTCAAATCTTTAGGAGATTAAATTATTTATTATGTGAATTCTCAATACAAATTTGTTTGACAGCTTGCATAGATAAAAACGATATACATTGGGTACACGTATATGCAAGTGTTATATAATGTAGTAACTTCCGATTATCCTTATTCATGTAATGCAATTTCAAAATTTCATTCCAAAATGCACTTTAAGTACACTGGGAAAAAATTCCGCGGAAAATTTGTGCCCGCGTTCATAGCGTAAATTAATACCAGGCGGACAAAAGTACGTCTACAGTATTTCAGACAATGAAAGGAAAGTTTAAATTTTAAAATGAAATTTAAATACAGCATTTTTAGTACACAGTTCTAAGCTTTAGCAAAATCACAGTGCCTAAAACAGCTGTGATCCATGGTAAATGTTCTTACTGTTTCAGCTTTTCTCGGAGATGTTGCTCTTTCTCCTCGCGGACCTCCTTTGCTTGCTTCACTTTAACTTCCATCTTTCTGGCCACTATTTCTGATGCATGCTCCTCTGCCTATTAAAAACAACCATTGAGGATTAACTTTGTATACCATGAAATATACAATATGGATCTCATACATGTACAATAATTACAGTTATGGATCGGATTCCCCATTTTATTTTCCAAACTAGATATCGATGCATGTTAACATTTTCAAAAGCATATCATTTGTTTTTTTCAAATTAAGGGAAAACAATTCAGTTTATTGCTTTTGCTTCTGAATTCAGTTACCAGATTGATCCTCAGAGAATGTTTTGATAAAAAAAACATGATCCAAAGAGAGTATATTTTTAACCTAAGTGCATACCACAATTAGCATACAGGTGACACTCGATGGCTCAAACTTCGATCTCTCGAAGTTCTTGATCTCTCGAAGTGAAATCACGGTCCCGATTTTTTTCCCTATATAACTATGCAAATTTACTCTTGATCTCTCGAACTCCGATCTCTCGAAGTTCTTGATCTCTTGAAGTTCTTGATCTCTCGAAGTAAAACCTGGGTCCCGTTATACATATTTCATTGTTTTTGACTCTTGATAACTTGAAGTGGTGGCTGTGTCACACGACTGATCAAGCGTATAATTAGCTCCGCGTGGACCTTACCTGGATGATCGAGTGACCCCCTGGGGCTAGCGTGGTAGTGTTAATTGGTTAATTACGGAAGTGACACTACCCCTTGCTTCCTTCAAAGGGTAGATAGTTAATTTGTAACTGATCTATTAATTTCAACAACTTGTGAAATTAACGATAAATTAAACCGGTCTTTATTTAAACTATTCTGTGATCAAGAAAACATTAAATACTTTCAAAAAAATATAAGTTAACAAAACAATAAATAAACACAAAACTAATTTCTGTATTGTTAAATTTGATGTAAAGTAGCAGAAAATACAAATGAAACCATGTTAGACTATCATTCCATGTTATGAATATAAACTTCCGGCTACTATAATTTTAGAACCAACATGACGGGAATAAAAATTTCCGGATTTTTAAAAATTTTTGATCTCTCGAACTCTTGATCTCTCGAAGCCTGAAGTTCGAGATTCACCTGTATTATAAGTTCACTGACAGATTTTATATATCATTCATACAGTTTTACTGTAACTGCTTTTACAATATCAAAACTGAAACTCTATGGTGCACTGTTTTTGGAGAACATTTGAGACTCTCACCATTTTTCTGTGGTTGGTAATTGATGACCTCCATTCCTCCATCTCCTCCTCTAGTTTCTGCTGGGCAAGCTGGGCCTGCAGAGATTTCTTCTCCCGCTCCATTCTAAACACAAAATTAGATCTTTGTTCAGTACATGTATTTTATGTCATATCTTATTTCAATTAATATATCACATCTTATCTGTTACAATTTCATAGCAAACTAGAGCCATGCTCATTGCAAAGCAACGAGGAGGTCTTCCGTTGAAACTTCGTGTCGAGAAAGGACTGTCAATCACTGATTAAAACCAATCCCTTCTCCTTATACTTGTCAGGGCCTGACAGGTATTGATAGGAGTTCATCTTCACACGACCATTACTTCCGACCTATCAGAGCTTTAGAAAATCAATTGGAGCTCTTCAAAAGGAGACAGACAAATTAATTCATGTCCGTTTTCTATGTAACCTCCAGACTTAGTATGTACTGTCATTAAACATATTAAGGCATGTCTTTGGTAAGTAGGAGTATATTTAGATAGTATGCAAATGCTGATGTCATTTGAAGATGACCTTTGAACGATACCTATCAGGCCCTGATGAGTGTAAGGAAAAGGGGAGTAGTTTTAATGACATTGGATTGTCTATATGATTATAGTCAGCTCAGAAAATCGAAAACGAGGCTCAATTTCAAAGTATTATTTTCATACCAGGCAAGTTCTCTGTTTAACTTACTTCATGAGGCCTTCTCCCATCTGAGGGTGTGCTATACGAGAGGTACGCAGCAGGAGAAACAACTCTCCATATAATGTTAGGCCATGCAAGCACTCAGCATCGTTTTAGCTCGGGGAACAAATTTATCCAAAATCTTAACAAGCAAATCTTCAAAATCCTAATCCGTGATGATGGTAGGGGAGGGGGGAGTTGTAAGGCAGCTCTAACTTCTATTGTTTAATATGATTTTGTTTTAAATTTGTCAAATTTTTTGCCCTCTCCTTAAAAGTGTGTGTGTGTGTGTGTGTGTGTGTGTGTGTGTGTGTGAGGGGGTGTGTGTGTGTGTATGTGTGTGGGAAGGGGGGGGGGCAATGCCCCAAAATGAAATTTTCTAGATGTTAGTTTAAGGGAAATTTTGGTTGCGAGAAGGGGGGAGCCGTGCTCCCACTGGACCAACTAGAGGTACTGTGAGCAAGCTCACAATTGATACCCCCCCCCCCCCCCCCCCCCCCCCCGGTAAGAAAAAATCATAACTCAAGTAGTTCTCTTTTAGAAAATAATTGATGCTTCTTTTTCCTATAGTGACATTGAACTTGCACAAATGACCAAAGCTCAAGTCAGAACATATTTACAGGTCATCGGCAATCTTTGTGTTAAATTTTAGCTTCTAATCATTTCCATCAAGATAATGATTAGATGACACAGACAGAAGTTGAGCATTTTTTAACATGGCCTTGAACTTGTACAACTAACCCTGGGTCAAGTTCATGACATACCCTTGGGTCATTAGCAATCTTTATATTAAATAGAAACTTCCAATGTTTCTCCTTAAAAAACAGTATAAAGCAAACACATTGTGATCTTTTTCTTCCAATGACCTTGAATTTGCCAAAATGACCTAGGGGCAAATCATTACACATCAGGTCATAAGCCATCTTTGAATGAATTAGAACTTTCAATATTTTTCTACAAAATTGATATGGACACAAATTTTGCACTATTCCTGCCAGTTACCATGACCTTAACCAAAACGACCTTAGGTCAAGTTCATGACACACCCTCAGGTCATAAGCAATCTTTGTGTGAAGTGAAAACTTTCAATATTTTCCCATTAAAAAACAAGGACAGGATATGAATTTTGCAGTTTTCCTGCCAGTAACCTAGACCTTGCCCAATACATTGGGTCAAGGTCATGACACACCCTCAGGCCATCTTTATATGAAGTAAGAATTTCTAATGTTTCTCCATAAGAAACTAGGATATGGACAGGATACGAATTTTGCAATTTTCCTGCCAGTGACCTTGCCCTTGCCCAAATGACCTTGCGTATAGGTCATTACAGACCCTCAGGTCATAAGCAATATTTGTGTGAAGCAAGAACTTCCAATGTTTCTCCATAAGAAAGATATGGATAAGACACAAGTTTTGCATAGACAGACAGCGGACGGACGGACGGATGTTTTACAATTATTTCCATCATATCACATATACATTTATATGTTTTAGTTATTAATATTTTGTACTTTTTAAATATATATGTATATTGACCAATATATTGTATGTATATTTGTACTCTCATCATCATCGACAGAACCCACGAGTTTTCTATCCGTTACACTGCATTGAAAGCAGTGTAACAGATAGGAAACCCGTGGGTTCCGACGATGTCTCCCCATTGACATGCGTCAATTTGCATCACTTCATGATTTCTAAGTGGTAAGGTATCAAAGCTTTTGAAAAGTTAAGATACTGAATTTCTACAGTTCTAAGTTTGAGGTAAAACACCCCAACAACACTTTTTTATATGATGAAACAAAAACAAAAATACATTTATGGACTTACACATATAAATAAGAAGATGGAGCGAAAGCCATCAAGACATTATTTCTTTTGTTCTAGACTATTTCTGAGTTAACATGCTAAAAGTTTACAATCTCGTTTTTTGACAAGCCAGATGTAAAAATTAAATATTTTGCAGGGTTTTCAGTCAATTAAGTTGCATAACTATCTTATACTACAAAGCTTCAATAAAAAGTTTTTAATAAATGTGCATATAACAATAAACTTCTGCAAGTTAAGTGTAACTTACAGAAGTGCCTATATTTTTGGGAGGAAAATACGTCGCTATATTATAGTCTGTAAGCCAAGTGAACTATGGTCTTTCAAAGAAATAAGAAAACTGTCGACACTTGCAGTACTCTGATGATTTCTATGGCGACCGATTGGATCGCAATTTGTAAAAGGAGTTAAAATCTGTTAAAATTCATTTCTGACTCGTATACAGTGGTAACAACGTTATTGTTGACAAGCTAATCATGTTAAATAGTTCGTGTACCGTGGGTGATCGTTCGTGTAACGTGCGGGATCGTGCGTGTATCAGAATAATTGGTTTGCGTTTTTTACCGTGCGTGATCGTGCGGTTTTTTCATTTTGTAACTTTTTTTACGGAATGCCAGGATTTAGTCTAAAACAACGACAAGTAGTTTTTAAAACAACGCAACAATATGTGAATTTAAACTATTTGATAGAAAAATATTAACAATTGTTTACATACATGTATTATGTCAGCGCTAATCTTTTAAAAATATTCTCTCTTTTGTCGTTAACTAGTAATTCAACAAGTCATTTAATCCTTTGATCGGTCGATTTAGTTTTGCATGGATTTTTAATCAGTCTATATCAAGCATCCATCGTGTCTTGAAACATAATTTTAATCATATTAGCGTCAAGCAAAAGAGACACGTTGAATGTAAGTGGTCAAGGTTAACCATTTCCCGTTCAAGCTAAACAATAATCATTAAGTTTTCTTGCTTTAAAATTTAAAAATAAAAGTCAATCAATTATGTACCGTACATTATGGAAATACGGGATGTGTAAAATCGAAATTTTTTGGAACAAGGTAACAAATTTAACCTGTATATCGCACAATTAAATCGTACGTAAGGGAATCGGATTACATAAACATCAACTCGTATGTAAATAATTTCGTGTAGTTTTTGCATTATCTTCATTTCTTTTTCACTTAATTTTCTTTAACTTATGATAGAAGTTAATATTCGATGTGGAGACAAAACAATTTAATTGGTGTATGGATCCTAGCATATCGTTTACTTGTATAAATAAAACAGTGCATGGCTACTGTACATGCCGCTTTTCAATGAAACACAGGCATATTGTAATACAAATTAAAGCAATACGTTTTCATAATTCAAATCTGAAATATTAATTTTGATTTTGCGTGTTAAATAGTGTTGAATCGTTCGTTTGCGTTTTTTATCGTTATCGTTCGTGTATCGTGAAAATTCAGTGCGTTAGTGATCATCCGTGTATCGTGCGTAATCGTTCGTGTATCGTGCGTGACCGTTCGTGTATCAGAATCGTGCGTGTCGTTTGTCAACAATAACGTTGCTACCACTGTAAGAAGCCTCAATCAAAATCGTAAACACAATACGCCAATATAACAGACCTTTCGTATTTAGTCCATTCATGGTCAAATTTAACTCCTTCTGCTTCTCTCTCTGTTTTGTTCCATAAAAGAAGTTGGAATAGCTTGCCTCTATAATGTCGGAGGAAAATCGTTATGCTCTTGAATTTGATTCTGCGATAGAATTTCCTCTGAAATGCCTAAGTAAACTCTAACTCAGCTTTCAATCGCTTTGTTTTCAAATTTCTAACCGCTCTGCGACTTCAACGGAAGTGATACTAATCCACCAAGCTTCAATCATTTTTTTCAATTGTGCAAGTGAGTTTTAATTACTGTTTCACTTTATTATAATAAAAAAGTGTTGTCTTGTCAAAAGTAGTGTCATATTCATTTATCATGATAATCATATACTTGCAACATTGTTGAACTATTTTTGTTACGTCATGTTAATCGAAGCGGCTTTCTAGGTCATCACAAAAAAAAAAAGGTATGGAGCAATGTTAACGTCATAATTTGCAACAGATGTAAATATAAGAAATAAGGTATCAGTTTAGGATGTATATCGGGATATAAATACGGGTTGGTACATGATCAAATCTTCCATAAAGCCCTTTGGGCTTTATGGGATTTGACCACGTGACCAACCCGTATTTATATCCTGATTAACATCCAGAAATGATACCTTATTTCTTAAAGAAGTTTAGCGTTTTCAACAGTTTTAATTTATTAGCCCCATTCTCAGATTACAATCTCACACCTTTAATGTGAATTAAGATGAATCACTTCGAGTAAGACTCTTATTGTTTAACAATTGACCACTGCAGTGAAAGCACCCTCCAAGTGTTACTCAATTACATATCAATTGATGATCTGCAGCCATAAATAACCTTGGACTATATATGTTCTGAGCTGTGTGCACTGAAGCGACACAAGATTTTTGGTCCCACGTGGTGATTGAATTAACACAGGCTGACCGAATAAGCAAACAGGTGGGAAAGTGAAATACATAAATTAGAAAATTTTACACACAAGGAGTCACTAAAATTGATTTTCGCCACATTTGGATTTCTTTTTGCCAATCTTGAAAAAAAAATTAGCCTGAGCACTGGGCAGGGGGTGGGTCAACACAGCAATGAGTTCGTTTTCACAATGAAACAAATGACCATGTAGAAGTAGTACAAAGTGATCATGTGACCGCTAGAATCTAAACAAACATTTTTAAAACATGTGAATATTCTTTAAAAACAAGAGGCCAATGGGCCACATCGCTCACCTGAGCAATGAAAGACATAATAAAATCAGCTTTATGGAGTCATATACAAAATATCTTAACAATGTCATATAACAGGGTCCACATCGTGGACCATGGGCCACATCGCTCACCTGAGCAATGATAGACATAATAAAATCAGCTTTATGGAGTCATATACAAAATATCTTAACAATGTCATATAATAGGGTCCACATCGTGGACCATGGGCCACATCGCTCACCTGAGCAATGATAGACATAATAAAATCAGCTTTATGGAGTCATATACAATGTCGTATAATAGATCCTGTATATAAAAAATTCACCTCCATATTCTTATGTTTATCATTGACCCCTTTTGTAAAAGGATGATTTTACAGTCATATCACATATTGAGCATTGCAGTTCTTGAGAAAATGATCAGACTTAAACAACTGTTTACAAATGGATTATAAACCTACATCAAACTTTGAACCCCTCGTGAGGCCAAAGAATTGTCCAGGGGTCAGAGTCTATACAATTTTAAAGAATCAACAATAATTCAAAATGCTTGCATATAAGTAAAACCATATATAATAACATTTGAGTTTTTATGGATAATTTAAATGTTATCCTTTGTAAAATTGGGACCAACCCTAGTCCTGAAGATTATGATTTTGAGAAATTTTAATCTACACTATTTGAACTGATTTTTCTAAGCAAATGATTTTTAGCTCACCTGAACCAAAGGTTCAAGTGAGCTTTTCTCATCACCTGTTGTTTGGCGTCTGTCCATCTGTCCGTCTGTAAACTTTTCACATTTTGGACTTCTTCTCTAAAACCACTGGGCCAAACTTGGTACAAAGCATCTTTATGGGAAGGGGATTCTAAATTATCAAAATAAAGGGCTAAACCCATTTTAAAAGGGAGATAATTGCGAAACAGTGAGTATAAGGTGTGTGTCTTTAAAAATCTTCTTCTCAAGAACCACTGCACCAGAAATGCCAATATTTACAAAAAAGCTTGTATATATAGTGAAGATTTTAAATTGTAAAAAGTGTGACCCCCGGACCAAAACTGAGGCCCCAGGTGGGGTTCAAAGTTTAACATAGAAATACATAGGAAAAATGTTTAAAAATCTTCTTCTCAAAAACTACTGCACCAGGCTCCAGGATCATGAAGTAATCTTAGACCTAAGTTAAAAATTGTACTCTGTCTCAATGCCTCTTAATTGAAGACACTGATAAAATTGTAATGCTATGAAAAGTGTCTTGATATAAATTTGTTAATTACAAATTTTAATCGTCATATTATGATAAACTGTCATTTTATGACTGACTGAAATTTTGACTTAAGTCTGAAATTGCTTCATGATCCTGAGGCCAGAAATGCCAATATTTACACAAAAGCCTGTATATATAGTAAAGATTCTAAATTGTAAAAATCCTGACCCCCGGACCAAAACTGGGGCCCCAGGCGGGGTTCAAAGTTTAACATATATAGGAAAATGTTTAAAAATCTTCTTCTCAAGAACTACAATGCCTCAGTTTTGGATATTACTATGCATACATTCTTGGCTATTGTAGATTTCTAAATTGTTAAAATCGTGACCCGAGGACTAATATTGGGGCACCAAGAGGGATTCAAAGTTTAACATCGAAATATATAGGAAACATGTCTAAAAATCTTCTTCTCGAGAAGTACAATGTTACAGTTTGTGAGATTACTATGCAATGATCCTCAAATAATGAAAATTCTAAATTGTAAAAGACGTGAACCCCGGACCAACACTCGGGCCCCAGGCGAGGTTCACAGTTTAACATAGAAATATAAAGGGAACATGTTTAAAAATCTTCTTTTCAAGAACTACAATGTTACAGTTTGTGAGATTACTAAGCAAGGATCCTCAAATACTGAAAATTCTAAATTGTAAAAGCCGTGCCCCTGGACCAACAATGGGGCCCCAGAAGGGGTTTAAAGTTTATAACATAGAAGTATATTGGGAAAATGTTTTAAAATCTTCTTCCCAAGAACTACATTGCTACCATTTGTGAGATTACTACGCAAACATCCTCAAATAGTGTAGATTCTAAATTCTTAAAGCCAACCCCAGAACCAATACGGGGGCCCCAGAAAGGGGTTTAAAGTTTGAAATAGAAATAGCATATGCTATGAAATAGAATTTACAAGGAACTGTTGTTCAGGTGAGCGATGTGGCCCATGGGCCTCTTGTTAAAGGTATTTCCCTATATATTCCTATGTAAAAGTTTGACACTCCCCCCCCCCCCCCCCCATTGTGGCCCCACCCTACCCCCAGTATCATGATTTAAACAAACTTGAATCTTCCATACCTGAGGACATTTCTACACAAGTTATAGCTTTTCTGCCCCATTGGTTTCTTAGAAAAAGATTTTTAAAGATTTTTCTCTATATATTCCGATGTGAAAATTTGACCCCCACTGTGGCCCCGCCCTACCCCTGGGGGTCATGATTTGAACAAACTTGAATCTACCCAACCAAGGATGCTTTCATACAAGTTTCAGTTTTTCTGGCCAATTGGTTTTTCAGAAGAAGATTTTTAAAGATTTCTATATATTCCTATGTAAAAATTCAACCCCCCATTGTGCCCCCACCCTACCACTGGGGATTATGATTTGAACAAACTTGAATCTACACTACCTGAGGATGCTTCCACACAAGTTACAGTTTTTCTGGCTGATCAGTTTCAGAGAAGAAGATTTTTAAAGATTTACTCTATATATTTTCGTATGTAAAAATTCAACCCCCCCCATTGTGGCCCCACCCTACCCCTGGGGATCATGATTTGAACAAATTTGAATCTATACTACCTGAGGATGCTTCCACATAAGTTACAGCTTTTCTGGCTGATCAGTTTCAGAGAAGAAGATTTTTAAAGATTTATTCTATATATTCCTATGTAAAAATTTGACCTTCTATTGTGGCCCCACCCTACCCCTGCGGATCATGATTTGAACAAACTTAAATTTATACTACCTGAGGATGCTTTCACACAAGATACAGCTTTTCTGGCTGATCAGTTTCAGAGAAAAAGATTTTTAAAGATTTGCTCTATATATTCCTATGTAAAAATTCAACCCCCCATTGTGCCCCCACCCAACCCCAGGGATCATGATTTGAACAAACTTGAATCTACACTACCTGAGGATGCTTCCACACAAGTTACAGCTTTTCTGGCTGATCAGTTTCAGAGAAGAAGATTTTTAAAAATTTGCTCTTTAAATTCCTATGTAAAAATTCAACCCCCATTGTGGCCCCACCCTACCTCTGGGGATCATAATTTTCACAACTTTGAATCTACACTACCTGAGGATGCTTCCACACAAGTTTCAGCTTTTCTGTTCAAATGGTTTTTGAGAAGATTTTTAAAGATTTTTCTCTATATATTCTTATGTAAAAATTGGAACCCCCCATTGTGGCCCAAACCTACCCACGGGTCTTATGAGTTGAACAAACTTGAATCTACACTACCTGAGGATGCTTCCACACAAGTTTCAGCTTTTCTGGTCAAATGGTTTTTAAAAAGAAGATTTTTAAAGATTGTTTTCTATATATTCCTAAGCAAAAATTGGACCCCCCATTGTGGCCCCACCCTACCTCCGAGGATCATAATTTGAACAAACTTGAATCTACACCAACACAAAAAATTGTGTTCGTACAAATGATTAGTAGACATGCACGTGTGATAAGGTAGAAGCACACGAAGCTACTGCGGATCGCTTGTCCACTCGCGCGGGATCTCGTCGGCCAAATGCGAGGGGTGATCAGCATTTAAAGGTTTAATCTTTGTAGGTTTTTGTGTTGATCCTAAACATTATTTGTACATTTTAGAGCATTTTAGACTAACTGATTTGGAATAGTATATTTTTATTAATTTTCAGAATGATTTCTTAATTAACATTCTATCGTTTAATTAAATCAATCTAAGATGAAGGAACTTCTATAACATAAGATTAAAACAGGTGTTATGTTTGCGGCTAAAAAAAACCATATATGAAGACGCGAATCTTGTGTATAGATAACCGCTCACCGATATAAGTAGTCCAGTCGCGACCGAATTTCTCGACTGTGGGCGAGGGATAGATTACGTAATGGTACACACACAGCTCACAATCAAGGATGATTTAGAAAGCTAGCAGTATTATTAAATCACTAAAATGTAGTTTTTTTTTTTTTTAAACCAACCATTGATTTATATGTGATGATGCTTCTAATTGGGAATAACATTGCTTTAATTCATTAACAGAACGATATCTGTATTAACACTCTATCGTTTAATTCAATTTAAGAATATTAAACTTTTAAATGTACCATAATCAAAACTAAAACAATTTTATGTGTTTGCGGCTAAATAAACCCATATATGAAGACGCGAACCTTGTGTATTAGATAACCGCTGACCACTAAGTAGTCCAGCCGCGACCGATCTCCTCGGCCTCGGGCGAGGGATAAGTTACGTAATGGTATACACACACAGCTCAGACCCTAGATAGATTTCAAATACATGCAGAATAATAACTAATATGTATCACAAAAAAGTTATTTTTTTTAATCTGTAGTTTGTGTTGTACTAGTAAAGAAATGTAATGTGTATATTTGGTGTTTTTTGTTTTTAAAGGATTTTTCACCATAAAACTTAACAAAAACGACTTATAATCTTCACATAAAAGCATGCATACTTAAAAAAAGACCCCTTTTTTCTAATGAATTAAAGCATCCTGTATAAACTGGTTCACTTTCCATGATAACTTTATGTCATTTGTACGCTTAACTTGTTAACTTGCCTGATGAAAGCAGGTACATGTTAACAAGTAAAGCTTTTTACATTCATATTATGCAATACCCTCACAAAATAACATTGTAACAACATTGATAAGATCCCAATGAACAACTTTTCCATGGACAGCCATATAGAATTCTTAACCCTTTTTGAGTTATTAAGCAAATACTTTAAAGGGCTCTTGGCCCCTAATTTAAGGGGCTAGCCCTTTTTCAATGGGTCAAATGAAAGCCCTTGATATTCTGCACAACTTTTATTCTTCGTCTTAACAAAATATTTTTTGTTTAAAAGATACAAAGGAAAATATGTGTAATTTTTGCACTTTTTGAAATCCCGTTTTTGACCCCCTACCTTTTTCTAAATTAAAAAATAAATCAAACAGGAGGCCCATGGGCCACACCACTCACCTGAATAACAATAGGCATGATAAGATCAGCTTAATGGAGTAATAATACAAAATATCTGGACAAAGTGGTATTATACATGTTGATCCTGTATAAATAAAAATCTTTTTTTCCCTGGGATATTCTTATGTTTATAATCAAGTCCTTTTTCTAACAGGATGATTTTATAGTCATATCACATGTTGAGCATTGCAGTTCTAAGGAAGATCCTAAACAATTGTTTATATATATGATATAAACCTACATCAAACTCTGAACCCCTTGTTAGGCCCAAGAAACGTCCAGGGGCCAGAGTCTAAACAATTTTAAAGAATCAGCAATATGTCAAAATGCTTGCAAATAAGTAAAGCATATGTGATAACATTATTACAGTTTTTGTGAATAATTAAAATTTTTTCCTTTGTACAATTGGATCCCCAATGTGGCCCCACCCTACTACTCAAGATTTTGATTTAAACTAATTTGAATCTACACTATCTGAAGTTACAACTTTTCTAAGCAAATGGTTTTTTAGAAAAAGGTTTTTAAAGATTTTTCTCTATATATTCCTGTAAAAATGTGTCCTCTCATCCCCACTTGTGACCCAATGCTACCCCCGGGGAAAATGATTTGAACACATTTAAATGCACCCTACCTGAGGATGCTTCCACACAAGTTTCAGCATTACCGGTACTCTATAAATTCCCATGTAAAAATTTGACCCCCATTGTGGCCCCACCCTACCCCCGATGCTCATGATTAATGCAACTTTGAATCTACACTACCTGAAGATGCTTCCACATAGGTTTCAGCTTTCCTCGCTGATTGGTTTCTGAGAAGAAGATTTTTAAAGATTTACTCTATATGTCCGTATGTAAAAATTTGACCCCCCATTGTGGCCCCACCCAACCCCCGGGGCTCATGATTTTCACAACTTTGAATCTACACTACCTGAGAATGCTTCCACATAAGTTTCAGCTTTCCTGGCTGATTGGTTTCTGAGAAGAAGATTTTTAAAGATTTACTCTATATGTCCGTATGTAAAAATTTGACCCCCCATTGTGGCCCCACCCTACCCCCGGGGCTCATGATTTTCACAACTTTAAATCTACACTACCTGAGAATGCTTCCACATAAGTTTCAGCTTTCCTGGCTGATTGGTTTCTGAGAAGATTTTTAAAAATATTTCTATGTAAAAATTCGACCCCCCCATTGTGGCCTCACCCTAACCCCGGGGATCATGATTTTCACAACATTGAATCTACACTACCTAAGGATGCTTCCACACAAGATTCAGCTTTCCTGGCTGATTGTATTCTGAGAAGAAGATTTTTTAAAGATTTTCTCTGTATATTCCTATGTAAAAAATTGACCCCCCCCCCCCCATTGTGGGCTCACCCTACCCTCCGGGGCCATCATTTTCACAAATTTGAATCTACACTACCTGAGGATCCTTCCACATAAGTTTCAGCTTTCCTGGCTAATTGGTTTCTGAGAGGAAAATTCTAAAAGATTTACTCTATATGTCCGTATGTAAATATTTGACCCCCCATTGTGGCCCCACCCAACCCCCGGGGCTCATGATTTTTACAACTTTGAATCTACACTACCTGAGGATGCTTCCACCTAAGTTACAGCTTTCCTGGCTAATCGGTTTCTGAGAAGAAATTTTTTAAAAGATTTACTCTATATATCCTTATGTAAAAATTTGACCCACCATTGTGGCCCCACCCTACCCCCGGGGCTCATGATTTTCACAACTTTAAATCTACACTACCTGAGAATGCTTTCACATAGGTTTCAGCTTTCCTGGCTGATTGGTTTCTGAGAAGAAGATTTTTAAAGTTTTACTCTTTATATTCCTATGTAAAAATCCGTCCCCCCATTGTGGCCCCACCCTACCCTCGGGGATCATGATTTTCACAACTTTGAATCTACACTACCTGAGAATGCTTCCACATAAGTTTCAGCTTTCCTGGCTGATTGGTTTCTGAGAAGAAGATTTTTAAAGATTTACTCTATATATTCCTATGTAAAAATTCGACCCCCCCCCCCCCCCCCCATTGTGGCCCCACCCTACCCCAATCATGATTTTCATGATTTTCACAACTTTGAATCTACACTACCTGAGGATGCTTCCTTTTCTGGCTGATCAGTTTCAGAGAAGAAGATTTTTAAAGATTTACTCTATATATTCCTATGTAAAAATTCAACCCCCCATTGTGGCTATGCCCTACCCCCGGGGATCATGATTTGAACAAACTTGAATCTATACTACCTGAGAATGCTTCCATATAAGTTTCAGCTTTCCTGGCTGATTGGTTTCTGAGAAGAAGATTTTTAAAGATTTACTCTATATATTCCTATGTAAAAATTCAACCCCCCATTGTGGCTCCACCCTAACCCCAGGGATGATGATTTGAACAAACTTGAATCTGCACTACCTGAGGATGTTTCAACACAAGTTACAGCTTTTCTGGCTGATCAGTTTCAGAGAAGAAGATTTTTAAAGATTTACTCTATATATTCTTATGTAAAAATCCGTTCCCCCATTGTGGCCCCACCCTACCCTCGGGGATCATGATTTTCACAACTTTGAATCTACACTACCTGAGAATGCTTCCACATAAGTTTCAGCTTTCCTGGCTGATTGGTTTCTGAGAAGAAGATTTTTAAAGATTTACTCTATATATTCCTATGTAAAAATTCGACCCCCCCCCCCCCCCCCCCCATTGTGGCCCCACCCTACCCCAATCATGATTTTCATGATTTTCACAAATTTGAATCTACACTACCTGAGGATGCTTCCTTTTCTGGCTGATCAGTTTCAGAGAAGAAGATTTTTAAAGATTTACTCTATATATTCCTATGTAAAAATTCAACCCCCCATTGTGGCTACGCCCTACCCCCGGGGATCATGATTTGAACAAACTTGAATCTATACTACCTGAGGATGCTTCCATATAAGTTTCAGCTTTCCTGGCTGATTGGTTTCTGAGAAGAAGATTTTTAAAGATTTACTCTATATATTCCTATGTAAAAATTCAACCCCCCATTGTGGCTCCACCCTAACCCCGGGGATGATGATTTGAACAAACTTGAATCTGCACTACCTGAGGATGTTTCAACACAAGTTATAGCTTTTCTGGCTGATCAGTTTCAGAGAAGAAGATTTTTAAAGATTTACTCTATATATTCCTATGTAAAAATTTGATCCTCCATTGTGGCCCCACCTTAATCCCGGGGATCATGATTTGAACAAACTTGAATTTACACTACCTGAAGATGCTTCCACACAAGTTTCAGCTTTTCTGGCCAAATGGTTTTTGAGAAGAAGATTTTTGAAAATACCAACAAATTATCAATGATTTTTTAATTATCTCCCCTTGAAAGAGGCTATGGCCCTTCATTTTATCAAACTTGAATCCCCTTCACCTAAGGATGCTTTGTGCCAACTTTGGTTGAAATCGGCCCAGTGGTTCTGGAGAAGAAGTCGAAAATGTAAAAAGTTTATGGACAGACGGACGGACGGACGCCGGACAAAGTGTGATCAGAAAAGCTCACTTGAGCTTTCAGCTCAGGTGAGCTAAAACAAAATCTGATGTGCACAACTTCAATGCCTCTATTATTCAAATTCATTGGATTCCCATTCCTTGCTATTATACTCTCAGAGCCTTTGTTTGGAAACCAAAGGCCCTAAAATATTTTCAAAGGGAAATAACTCGTTAATGGAAGAGGAATTTTAAAGTGTATGACATGTTTTAGATAGTGTTTTATAAAGTCTATGAGTCCTGAAATTTGAGCAAAATCCGTTCAGAAATGAGCAAGATATGAAGCCTCAAAGTTCGCGTCTAGGAAGAAAAAAAAAAAAAAATAAGAATAATCTTAACCAGCACACTAATAGAAAGATCTTTCGTTGGAAACGGAAGACCTTAATTAGAAAATATTTTTATGGTAAATTTTACAGAGACAAAATGGCTTTGTTTCACAGGTAGCTACATGCATTTTGTTAGGTAAAGTGGGATTTGGATTAATATTTTACCCTATTCATAAGTTTTATAGACAAATCAGTTCATGTAATTGTCAATAACTTGAGCAATTCATGGTTTTCAGAGGAAACATAATATGAACAAACAAACAAAAAATTCAATGATGAAAGTCCCAATCATTTTGAAATGATAAACATTTATTTCAAACCAACTGGTTTTATCAACTCATAGGAAAAAAGAGCAGGTTATGTGAAATATTATCTGCATGGTGTATTGTTGCTCCTACAGTGAATACACAGACCTAACTAAGATTGAGTTCCTTACTGACCTGCTAAGATTGAGTTCCTTGTCCCTCCTGTCTATGGCCTGTTGGTGGTTGTAGGAGGCGTGTCGGTGTTTCTTGTTGATGCTGGCTCGGAGCCCCTCCTCCTCCTCCCTATCAGACACAAATCTCAAGTTACTCCATGTACCATGATCAAACATCCAAAACAGATATCGAGCAGAATTTTTTCAATTCATTTCTACTCAATGTATTGTTATCTTTAAAACAAAAGCATAAATTATTCAGATAGATTTTCAATCCATTTCCTATCAATTTATCATTATCTTTACAACCGCATAGAATATAAATTGTTCAGCCATACATGTATTTTTAAAAAATCCATTTCCCCTCTCTTAATGTCCTTTTGTTGCTGGGTGTTTATATGAAGTATGAGAATTTTAAAATCAAAGACTTATGAAAGGAAAGATAAAGTTACCTACTCTGTTAGCTTTTCTAGTTCTCTTTGTCTCTGCTCAAATAATTCTCTCTTACTTCGGTCTTCCAAAAGTTTTCGCTAAAAAAAATTAATTTTATAAAACTTTTCTATAAACTGTGTAACCGTAGTGAAGAGTGTATAGAGCAGATATCTATTATCTAGGTCTAAAAATGATTAAAGAATGTGAATCAACATGATGCAGCAAGTTTTAATTGGTACCGCTAAATACTGCAAATTACATTTAACCTGCAACTTCTCTATTTCACAAATCAACTAACAAGATGTCAAACAAATTCATGACCACCAATGTTTGTGACTTAAGCTTCACAATTAAACTACTCAGACAATGAAGATGTGTTTATATGCAGTGGGTTAAACTGACAAATACACACCAATGCCTCAATATATTTTACACAATGAATAAAAGTTGGTTTACAGTATCACTACAGCTTCACTACAGTAGAATGCTCAATTGAGAAATAAGGAACATAGTTACCATGGTTTCTTGCAGAAGACGATTTTCTTTTTTCTGAGAGGCTGACCTCTGATCACTCTCACTTTTCATTCGAACGAGATCCCTCATTTCTTCTTCATCTCTTGACAAAAATGTTTTGTTGGTTTCCTACATTAATAAATATTTAATGATACAATGTAGGAGAATGGGGAGATAACTGTATATTGCACTCTACAGAATAATCTGCATTCCAGCACCGTTATCTTTCAAAGCATACAGTATTACACATAATATCTTAATAAAACAATTAATTGTGTAAATAATATGACTTCTTCCATCCTTAATTATGAATCCTTTATTTAAATATATTTAACTGCCATTTGTGGGATTTTTAATTACAACCAATTAAAAAACTGTCTTATCTTTCTAAATTTTTTTCAAATCTTAATTTAATACAGTCAAACCTGTTTTAAGAGGCCACCTTAAGACAGGTGGCCTTTAATTCCAGTTTGCACACAAAATCACGTAAATCAATGTATAAACACAATTGCATTAAAAGACATGTTTTATTATAAGTACAGATTTATTAACGTGTTTTAATGTACATAATTTATTTTACACCTTTGTATAAAGTTTTAGGGCTTTTATTGTAATAATGGTCCTGTGACATTTTTTCTACGAGATGTCGCATCATTGAACTGTTGAACCATCCGAACAAAATTCGTTTATATCATCGTTCCCCATTACATTAGATGGTGCTTCAGGACTTTCAGGGTCTACATTGTTTTTATACTTTTTTTTAGATACATGTACTCAATTTTATTTTTAAAATGTTGTTAATTTGATTTTTTCAAACTTGAAACGCTTCCGCTGTCTTTCGATATGACTTACTCTTTTTATCTAACTCAAGAACTTTCGATTTTTTCCTCTTAGTTTTAATACTTTCCTCTTTATGCTCGGAGAACTATAAGCCATGTTGTAAAATGAATAAATACAAAGAAAGTAAACATATTTAATCCTATTTGATTTAAACACATATAAGGTACACAATAATTATTTAATTACCCAAGCGACTCCATGTTTACATAACGATCAATATGATCGGGATCTGTAATCAGCTAGCTCGGGTGAATATCACGTGACAAAATTATCAGTAATGGACAAAATGGCCGCTAAATACAGTGCAATTACGTGGTCGGTTAGTAAATTGGGTGGCCGCTGGTTGCTGTTACGCGAGTGGCTGCTTATTCCAGGGCAAATATATAAAGAAACACGTTGGGGGGAACAAAAAGTGGCCGCCAATTGGAGGTGGCCGCTGATTTCAAGTGGCCGCTAAGACAGTTTTGACTGTAGTATGGAATCAATTCTGCCTTGTATATTAAAAACAAAATTCCCCCCTTGCCGCAACAAATTTCCTTCTTAAAGGCTTCTTTTACCTGGAGTCTCTTCCGCAGATCTTCCTTCTCTTTCTTCTCTGACAGCTGAAGGTCCTATTAAAGTTAAAAAGTAACGTATATAGAACAAAATTTAACAAAGCAAACAATAATTTATAATTATACTAGTATAATAGTATTTATAGTAATAGTAATAGTATAGTATTTAGTATAAATAATTAATCTACATTATACTAGCATAATAGTATTTATAGTAATAGTAATAGTATAGTATTTAGTATAAATAATTAATCTACAGATAAAATTTTTTTACATACTCTCATTCTGAGCTCTGTCTCATTGTTTTGTCACACTTGTTATAGGTATATACAGGTGTACCTACCTTCATTTTGAGCTGAATCTGTGATCGCCTCTCCCATCCATGCATGCTGCTCTGTATACTTTTATTAACACTCTCTTTCCATTTCTCTTCTTCTTTCTTTCTTCTTTTGTCCATCTGTTTCTGTTTTATCAGAAATGTTTAATACAGATTTCAAAATTGATAATATCATGCTTATTTAACACACAAGCTATTGCATTCTATATGTGGCAGCTGAAATCCAAATGCTTTTTTACATCTATTTTACATGTACTACATTACGTCATAGCAATATTGTTTTCTTGTCAAATGATTACATGTAAACAGACAGATTCACATAGACTTTCCTTTCCTATAATGTATCATATAATTCATATTTAGTATTGCCTAAACCCAAAAAGTGTTATCATTATTACACAGCAGACATCTTATTTTGCAAGTATCTTAATTTGCGATTCATGTTTTACACACAAAATTCGCAAAATACATCTCTGATGTCTTGGTATATCTGTCCACAATGGTTTAACATTGAAGATATCAATTATATAACTCACATATAAATTAGAGTGTGCATAGTTATGTCTGCCTCTGTTTTGAATGTATTAAGAATGTCATCAGGGTTTTTACTGAATGATACCGGTATTTGACAGACATTAACCAATCATGGGTTATGTTTTATAAAGAAAGATTTAGACTAATTTTATAACTGAATCAAATTGAACAAGATATCTGTGAGCCATTGCTCACTAGTAATACCCCCGCTCTGATTTGAAAATGCAAAATAAGCAAAGTCGACATTTAAAAGGAAGTTGAAGTCCAATTGGTACAAAAATATATCCACAATACATCATGCCAAACAAATAGTGTGTTAAAATTTCAAGCATCTGCAATAAATAGTTGCTGAGAAATCTTTGATGAAAATTTTTTTGAAAATTTTGGCTAAAAATAAACAAAGTCGTCATTTAACAGGAAGTTGACGTCAGATTGGTACAAAAATATATCCCCTGATATGGCATGCCGAAACAAATAGTGTGTTAAAATTTCAAGCATCTGCGATGAATAGTTGCTGAGAAATCTTCGACGAAAATTTGTTTGAAAATTTTGGCTAAAAATAAACAAAGTCGTCATTTAACAGGAAGTTGATGTCCGATTGGTACAAAAATATATCCCACGATATGGCATGCCGAAACAAATAGTGTGTTAAAATTTCAAGCATCTGCAATGAATAGTTGCTGAGAAAAATGTGACAGAAATTTTTGTTACGGACAGACACACAGACAGAAGGACGGAGGGACAGACGGACAGATGGACAGACAAACAGACACACAAGGATAAAACAATATATCCCATTCTCCTTTGGAGCGGGGGTATAAAAATAATCTAGAATGAATTGCAAAGCAGTCATATCACAATGCATTTTTTTTCATTTCTATCTAAAGCATATACAATGTTGAGACTTAATCTTATCTCATTTACTGACCTTTTTCATGTCTCTGATCCGGTTTTCTTCAGCCAACATCTGCCTCCTTTTCATCTCTGTTCTGACCTTGACCTCTTCCTCCAGCTTCCTCTGTTCCTCCCACGCCAGGTCAGCCACAAAACGGTCACGGTTCGCTGACTTCTCACCTTCACCTTTCATCATCATCAATTCTAAAATTCTCTGGTCCTGCAGATAAAAAATATATCATATGTCATAGATATCTGTACATGAAAATTAAGATGGTATAAAAACCTCTATGAATTAAGTTTTTACACCAAACTCCTCATTAACAGATTAAAATGAATAAAATCCTCAAGAAATCCGAAAATTAGACACAAAAACTTTACTTGCACTATGTAATATTGTGATAAAGACAACATATTTCATACAGCATAAACAAATTTGTTAATCCAATCAAATAGCTCATTACAACCAGAATAAATTCAACTTATGAGTTTTTCATGTACCCTTGGAGTGGCTGTAATGTTGGAGAGATCCTGTGATTTACTGAGGGTTTTCCTGAGTTTTGAGTTTTCTATTGGCCGAGCCTCTCTTATGGAGCTCTTGTTCAGCAGGGAGCTTGCAGACAGAGACAGGTTTGAGGCACTCTTGCTTCTCCTCAAGGATGATGACTTCTTGACAGTCCTATAAATAGAGATTACATTTACTGACTCCTAGTCTGCACTGTAAATTTGTGGTGAAATGTCTAAATTTTTAAAGGACCAATTATACAATGCACACTGATTTCAGGGTACCTGTACTTTTGGGTAGTTAGAGTGTTCTACTATTGAATGTTATCTAATGTATGTCATAACTTGCAATCAATTCATGTATTGTAAACATTAAAGAGACATGGTGACACACAAACCCATGTTTTAGAAAATATCGAATTTTTACACAATTTCAACATTTTTTATTTATCATATGAAAAGGTGAACTTTTGAAAACTTACGGTTTTTAAAAGTAAATAAATCAAATTAAAAGGAGGAAAAATAGAATTAAGCGTTCGGCCAACACAAAAATATTGAGATTCCCTTC
Organism: Magallana nippona; assembly: GCA_033439105.1. Lineage (NCBI taxonomy): Eukaryota > Metazoa > Mollusca > Bivalvia > Ostreida > Ostreidae > Magallana > Magallana nippona. Next base: position 13,766,399 of record CM065924.1, on the reverse strand, counting down.
CGCTTCATAGCCACGCAAGCGCAGGGAATGTAAATATTGCAGCATGGCATATATCATGAGCCAGTGGCCTCTCATTGAAACCTGATGTCTTCAAGAACTATATATTTATAAAGATGCACTCTCTATGAATGCATATTTCTTACCACAGACATCCAATACTTCTCATTCAAATTCTTTTTCAGTGTCAATCCCATTGTAACTATTTTTAGACAGCAATCACACGACACAAAATAAATGTCCAAAACAACTCGGTTTGTTTACATGTGCATTTTCCTGATGAGTTTTAATGACTTGTTAACTGACATATGATAACTTATGGTGCGTAAAACCTTCCGTATAATGAAATTCAGTATATTTCTTCTGAATTCCGTTGTCATAATCAAAAAGTAAAACATCTATTTTGACTCACTGTGTCCTTTAATTAAGACCAAGATAAAACAGTTGAGAACCTAATTCTAAAGTTAATATGATTTTTATCTCTCAGTCTTTAAAAGATTTTTCCTAAGTTATAATGGTAATACAATCAAGTGTATGTTGAAAATGAATCACAAGTAGATTTTTAAAACTCAAAATATACACCTTTTTGTGATATGATTTTTAAAAATATTTAAATAACATTTAGGCACATTACCAGTACATTTTACAGATGAAATTTACATGTATATCAAATACTGGGGACTTAATGCATGTAAATCATTGGGAACAAATTATCTTCTCTACATGTACAACTTTACCTCCTCATGAATATCAACTCTTGTGGTTTATTCTTTAATGGTATTGATTTCTTGATTTCTTCAAGAGTTCCATATTTATATAATCTTTCAATAAAATTTGCCCCTATAGCTATGAATATAAACAGTTCCACTATACTATAAAAGTGGTTATTTACGCTGGTATGCATTTTCTTGTGTCAAACAATACACGTGGATATTAATTACGTGGATGCATGCATTTACCACATGCAAGTTTTGATTATTTTTACTATACTTAGGGAGGTATTTTAAGCAGTTTTAAGCTTACCACGTAATTAGTGTAAATTTCCCCCACCCATAAATAACCACTTTTACAGTAAGCTGGAGTGTGGAATCACAATTTACCGAGCTGATTTGGGTCTCTCTTTTCTGGACAGGAGTTCATTTCTTAACTTCATACTTTCTTCATGAAGCTCTGACATTCTGTAAAATATATATACATGTATAACTTATAAGGTTTATTCTTACAATCATTGCAGAGTATTACAGGGGTACGTATCATTAAAATTCTATCATTTCACAATTATTGTGTTTTTAATCTAAACAGAAAAGTTCAGTGATTCATCAATTCTTCAAGTGTCATAAAACTGGAAATACAGTAAAATTATTAAGTATTTTAAAGTAATTGATTCTTGCATCTGATAGCAAAAGGTTATATGTAAAATTTCTCAGGTAGTTTGTATCTTTCACCATAAGATTATACATTTAGAGTGACTTCAAGTAACATTCCTTTTACTTCAAATTGGGACAACAGGCATTTCCTTTTTTTACTCCAATAATAAGGTGTAAACTTCCTTGGTTAATTCAGAACAAGCAAGATCTCAATTCATAACCTTTTTTTCAACCTCGTCCAAAATGCTGGGAGATCTTAATATCTATGTATGATGATTATGAGTAACTTTACCGGTACATCAGAGAAGCATTTACCGATGATTGAGTTCATTTGGGGTGACCCTTTTATGTCCCACTGAGGTTGTCCAGGCTGTTCTACTTCTCTGCAGACTGCTCTTACTTTTATTCAGGCCTTCATCTACAAATTCCAAATATCAAAGCTCTTTTATAATTACTACTTATCAATTGACAATCTCGTGAATACAATGAAGAGATGTATTAGATAACGTAATTTAGTCATCCTTTTTAATAAACTCTTAATATCAGTGTGTTGATGAGTAAAAGAGTATATACACTGACCCTGTTGTACTTGTATCATATAGCAGATATCGAAATGGGACAACTTGAGATTCTTTTTGAATACAGTACCTTTCATAAACTAAAGAAACAAGCACACTGATAAACCATTAGATACTGAAACATAATTTTTAGTGGTCCAATTCACAATTATTGCAAAAAGAATCTTATTATTATAGCTATTGGGAGTGCACTTGCCTCTAAACAATACCGTGCCAATGCGTTGGTCTTTATATATGTACATTGTACTCCGTGAATTTCGAAAATGACTTTCCATATCCCCAACAAATATTAATTATTCTTTATTTCCTTTAAAATTCATAGCCATTAGGAATAAACTGACTGCTCATTGTCATATTTTCATTTCATATCTAATCATTTTCCGACTTCTAGTATCGATATTTGCTTCAAAGAATTAAACTTATTAACATAATTTCATGTTTACGAACCTTAAGTTGTGCAATGCTTCTGTTTAAACAATTGAAATTAGATTTAAATTGATGAGGGTAGTTACTGTTTTTAAATTGATACTGTGTATCAATAATATACATGTATGTTTTTAAAAAAATGGTGAAAAAAACAAGGTCATATATATACTTAAAAAAATCAATCAATAAGCAAAAATTATTGTTTGAGAAATGCATGTCGCGAAACCGTGAATGGTAAATGTCAAATACGATTGGCTACCGCTATTCACTCTGTCCATAAAACAAGTTTACTATTCAAACGCGTTCCTATCACGTGATTGGCTTTCTATAAAACCTTTATACAGGATACCCCTATTTCATCTTACACGTGTTTCTCTACTTGTTCGCACACATCGGGGAGAATAAAAAAGTCTTTCTGACAAAACCATTGCCGATATTTTTTTGTCTCGAGCTACAAATGAGATTTATTCGACGAAACTTAGTTTGAGTCAGTTATCCGTGTTGAGTTTTGGCAATTTTGATCTGGATGAATTTCTTACTGTGGAATATTATGGACGTGTTAAAAAACAACTTTGTTGATGTTGTTTTTACCTGAGATAGTGGGCAGAGTTAAAAAAATAAAGGTGTGGGGTATGTACAGATAACCCACACTTTAAACAATAGAAAACACTCCAAGCTATGGTACAAAAATTTACACACCCAAAAAAGTAAGGTTTATTTCATCATACATGTTAACCTCCAGTGGTGAAAAAGAGGTAGATTTAGAACCAAAAAGCGGTAGCATTGCGCGCGGCCTTTTTTTGCGTATTTTTCAAAGCACATACTTTGATATTACTACATATGTAGTAAGGGTTTCTGATTAGAAATCAACAATATCAACTAAAATATAAAAGACTTTTAAAATAAAGTAATATCAACACATGCAATAAAAATGTTTGCATGTATTTACCATTAAATTGATTAAGCTATTTTTTAGGAATAAGATCTTTGAGTGCAGAGACTTTAACAATTGCCTTTGTTCAGTAAAAATAGGTTACGCTGCCACAATTTAACATATAAGAGAAGCAAGAACTAGTAGGAAGTCGTTTAAACCTTTTAAATATCAAAAACGATGTTTACATGCTTATAACAAATCATGCAGTGTTGCAAAGTTTACTGTTATGACCAAGTTATAAGATATATTCAGTCATCGTTAAAGCCACATGTGGATTTGCAAAGCTTTTTTTCCCTTGGCGAGGATAATATCGGCATGTCTTGTAACTAATGTAATCACTGGAAATGGCTTCTTTCATCGTTCAATGTAAAACACATGCTTGAAATCTTATCATTCACCTGACGAAAAAAAAAGTTTGTATGCCTCTGATTCAAAGTCAGGCACTAATTTCAAACCCGACGAGATTTTTGGACCACAATGGCTTCCAAACTGGCTATGTATCAAAACAAGGAACATATTTTGAAGAAAAGCGGTAGACTTCCGCTTAAATCGGTAGAATTAACATGTATGATTTCATTGTCAACTGAATATCATGATATGTATTGGATTGTGATATCAATGTATTGTCATAGCTCTAACTAAACTTAGAGCCAATGTAAGGAAATAAATAAAGTCAGTTAGTCACTGATTCAGTATAACACTACCTGACAGGGTCTGTGTTAGTCGTCCCCGGGCTGAGGGGGAACAAGCCGACCGGGTTCTTGTCATTGGAGATTTCCCGTTTCCTTTTTTTGCAGATTTCTTGCTTGGAGGAGCAATTTCAATCTTATTTCTCTCATTCCTGCAGAGCCGTAATTTTCCTGAATAATTTAAAGACAAAATAATTGTTTTCATGATGAAATACACATTGCATTCATACTTTAATAGTTGTTTAAGCAATCAGTCTTACTTTGTCTGTCATGCTCATGTTCATCATAAACATTGTAAATTGTTCTTAGGGGAATGTCTTGAGGTAAAAGTTCTTCTTGAAAATCTGACAATGGTTTGTACAACAGATTCACTGGCTGAAAAGAAAAACTACATCAGTGCATATACACTGAACAAACCAATCATTACACTGGGATGCACACAATTTTCACTTGTCCATTGGTATCAAAACTTCAAATTATCATTGTCAAAAACAACAAAATGTAATATACATTAAAATTTTAGTAAATCATATACAAATAGGGGGGAAAAATCTTCCCTTTGGTGAAGCACACTTCTTATTACATTGACAGTAGATATAATCATGAATTATTCAAGACACAATTAATTCATGCAATTCCCATGTTCATAATAAATAAATACCTTTACACCAACTCTAGCACAAGCTTCTAGAGACCTTGGGCTTGTTAGGACATATTTACTATCCTCATATTTCGGATCCTCAAAGTTGAAGAGGTTTATTTGAGGAGCGGACACACTTCCATTATCTGTAAAGAATTTTAAAAACTCATGAGTTTGTAAGATTACAAACATTTGTCTTAATTGTTCATTTAAACCACAATAATTATATACAGAAACAGCTCTGCATCTTCATAATTGAAAAAAAGCAAATAAATAAATAAATTTGTATACCCTACAAGATATGCCATATGATGTTGTTGTTTTTTTTAATCTTTATATTTTTACAGCGAAAATACATAGGCCTACACAGTATGTAGATTAGTAATGGGACGATCCACTGACGCACCTGTGCATCACAGTATTTATTTTGACGATATTTGGATCGATACTCTTACCATTAATACAAAGATACCTGAGCAAACTTTCTTTATTTTCCAAAAATATCTGAGCTTCATATATCGGCTATTTTTAGTCCGCGCGCCTTATATAAAAGTACAAAGATGGCGGAAAACTTCGTAAAGTTGTCAAAACTTGTTATGAAGTTAAATCTGGAGTGTGGAAAACTTTCGGATTACTTGTTTATAAAAAACATAGTGTATACAAGACTTAAGTAATTTGTAAATTGTGGAATGCTCATTTTAAATATAATGAAATCACTTTGGATATGCGGTAATACATCGACAGATAGGATAAATTTTAAACCCTATTTCATAATTTCATTTAGTTGCAATGTATCGTGATATGTATCGTATCGCATCTCATGTATCGTGATAGTACCGAATCAGCTAAGTACAGTATCGTCCCAGCCCTATTGTAGATCCGTAGAATTTTTAAATTGATAAACCGCTTGTACATAAGAAATATAAGTAACAAATTGTGTTTAAACGCTGAAAGTGTATGGTACTATTATGGTTTTAAAACTTAGGAATGTTCTAATCTTATGTGTGACACCTGCCTGAAGACCTGTTGGTGCATGTTTTCTATTTTACTTGTCCACATATTCATAATCTAATATTACACCTTGAATAAGGACGAATGACTTAAAACTTACTTTCTGCATCAAAAAACTCGTCGTATGTTGTCATTTTATATGCTTCTGTTTGTTTTTCCGCAAAATACAAGATTAAATCATTGCACAGTTTGCGCTATCTTTCAATGCGCCGCCATTCGTAAACATCAAATCAGTGTCGGTAAAACGCTTCTTAAAAACCGATCTCGATAAGAGTTCGCATTTCCGTGGTCTTGCCATTTTTAAAAGTGGGTTGGGAGAAAAACAAAACTTATCTTTACAAGATTAGTAAAACAACAACCAAAACGAAAACAACGAATAAAAATATTCATTAGAAATCGCTAAAATAAAATCGTCAAAATTATAAAGATACATGTATATTTGGAATGAAAATGCGAAAATTTGCACCTACAGAAAAAAAAAATTATTGCCTACAGATTTTTTAAAAACTAGTATGTTATTTTTAGTACTTTTGTACATATATTGTTAAATATTTTTTATTGTTGTAGATTTCTGATGTATTTTCTATGAAAACTACTCCTCAAGTTTATTTTAATATAGAAATATTACAATTAGTTTTTACTTTATTTATTTTTTTCAATGCATACTTATTCTCTCTGCCTTTAAAACTGGTAGATGTCATCGATCTCGTTCAAATAAATTCTCTTTCAGATAGGTATTGAATACTTTGCAATTCTTTAGACGTATCTAAACTAAATGTTCTGAAATTTTGAAAATGTTTGATGTTTGTAAGATATGCAATCTATATGTGTGGCATGACTTAATGCATCTGTTCGAATAGATTTTGATCAGGGTGTATAAATAGTAGAGCCATGCAGTAGCTGTTCAGTCGCTAATAAAATAAAGGTATGTCTTATTGCGAAAATGATACAAGGATGAATGGCTGGTAAAATTCAAGCATAAACTAGAGAGGTTGTACAAATGTTCTAGGATAAGTTTATATATTAAAAGGAGCCCTAGCGAGCAGCATTCCTATATACATGTACACATGTAATACTGTCTTACATTTGGACGAGCAAAATGAGAGAAAATATAATGTACTTAATATATGTATACTAAGTGTGCTATTAATATTTAATATTCTATACCGTAAAATATCGTGTATAATACGCATTCGTGTATAATACGCACCCCCCCCCCAAAAAAAAAAATTGGCCAAAAAATGGTGAAAAAACAGCAGGTCCTATGTATAATACGCATCCAAAAATGTCAAAATCAACGGCCGCCATTTTCCCCAAAACTATCGATATTTCATGATAATTTTTATAATCAAGCGCAATTTCTGTAATTTTGTGAACGGAACATAGCTCAGACGATGAAAATCGATGGCCGTCATTTTCCCAAATAACTATCGATGTTTAATGATAATTTTATAACCCAAGCGCAGATACTGTAATTTCGTGATCGGAACTTGGCCCAAGCGATATTAGAGTCAAAGTCTCACCAAAAAAACACACAAGCCGTTTTTATCGGAATAAAACCCAAGTATTTGATCATCGTTATAATTGATGTAAAGCGTACAATATGAAAAAGAAAATTAAATGGGCGGAGTAAAAAAAAAAATCTGTTGCTTTTTGTTCTTACAATTTTACATAAAAAGGACAGTATGATTTACATGGGCGGTATCAAATATCATTTGACACTTCGTAAAGAGAGAGTTTCTTATACAACAGCGAACAAGTTGATGATCATCAAGTATGTAGAGAAGAACGGCAACCGAGCTTACAGCTTAAAAGTAATAATGTTTGCAGATCTAAACCAAGCAACATCAAGAGAAATAATTTAATTGATTAATTATAGTCAAACTCTTTGATTGTTGTTAAATAAACATTGTCAAGAAACGTCTGCATGTCGTATATCGTCATTATAAAGTCGTACAAATGATCAATGTATTTTTAGCAATGTCTTCGTTTAACTGCATAACTAGACACAAAGTAATAAAGTTAAATAAAATCAGGATAATTGCAAATCTTTGTGCGTTTGAAAACACCCTGTGAAGTCCGACACAAGACAGGTACATGCTTTTGACACCGGAAATTGGTAAACAAACATTGACCAAACGCCGAGTCAACAGGTGGCTGCTTACGTAATGGCGAATACACTGGCAATAACTTGTTTGATGCAAGGAATAGTGGTGAGAGAGGAAACATATTTCAATACATGGAAATAAAACTAAGAATAAGGTATTTCTGACACTGTAAGATTAGTACACAGTCATACAACTTGCATAACACGCGATATCGGCAGTCATACTCCCGCGGTATCCAGAATCACGGCCTAAAAAAATGGGGTAAAATTTTGGTCCCATGTACAACACGCACCCCCCCCCCCCCCCCACTTTTGATCAAATTTTGGCTTAAAAAAAGTGCGTGTTATACACGCGACTTTACGGTATTTATATTTTCATATATTAATAATACCCTTTTTCAATGAAAACCAAAAAAATGCAGGGGCATTGCAAGCCCAGTAAATAACCCTCGTAGCATGTCAAACGTCACTAATTTTCAATATAAGGAATTTTAATGATACAAAGAAGTCTGTTACAAGGACTTTAATATATATAAAAACAACAAATCTGCAGAGCACACAAAAGTTTAATAACACGGTAAGACGCCTCAACATTGCAATTTCGGTTTTATAACATTAAAAAGATCTCCAGTGTACAGTTAGCCGTTTATGCAAACAAGGACTATATACAAAGTTGACAAGATGTAGGTACGCAAGAACATATGGGTCAGTAAGTTTTTGCAAATATCCACTGGCTTAATCATGAAATACAATTTAAATTTTAAAGATATCTTCATTAAAATTCACTCTAAAAATAATTATAATTCGTAAAAAAAAAAGTCAAATTTCCATCTGTAGTCGTATTTGTTTCAACTTTCACAATATAACAAAAAATGTCTGATGTGCTGATCAATTTATAAGAGGAAATTTGTAATGTTATAAAACCTCTTTCAATGGTTCATCAATCTCTTTTACAATCATATAAACAATTTTTAGAAAAAAAATAATTAAGCATTCTTAGTGGGAAACTATCAATTGACTTACAATTTACCCAAAAAAATGTGGATAATAAAAAAAATTGCACCCATTCTATGCATTTTTAATTAATAATAAGTATTCTTTGTCAAAAACTATCAAAAGAAATAAAATTGACCGCTTGCAAAGTTATACAAAGCAAAGAGTTGATGGCCCTATGTCTGGGATGATGATAATCACAATTTTTTTCACTTTCCACTACAGATGTTACACACTAAATCTTGACAATATTGGCTTGGCATTTCCAGAAAAAAATGTAAAAATTACACAACGCATACATAAAAAGAAGGAGACAAAACGGCAACAGTCACTGGAATGATCTGGATGACATTAAAGTGAGACAGGTATCCTTTATCAGTCAACTAGATACATGGGATTATGGTTGTATGGTCTTTCTTGTTGCCATTTTGTCTCCTTTTAACATCACTTGTAATACGGTATCATTTTAGAATGTATGATGTATGTATGAAGCTTCATGAACTTAATAGATACCACATAGATACCACATAACAACTTCAACAAAGCTTACTTAATAGATACCACATACCAACTCCAACAAAACTTACCTAATAGATACCACATACCAACTTTAACAAAACTTACTTAATAGATACCACATACCAACTCCAACAAAACTTACTTAATAGATACCACATACCAACTCCAACAAAACTAAATGCCCAAATCCTTAGACTGAAATTTGCATACACAGTAAAAGAGGCTTAGAGTGAAGTGTAATTCATACATCCAAAAGGTTTTCACATGTACCAGTATACAATTTGAGATAAAGGGGAAATAAATCTAAAACTTCACTGTAAACACGAATTTCTCATAAGAGTTTTCACTGTAACTATTTTTTACTGTACAGATGCCAGCATATTTTCCACAATCGTTACCCATGAAACTATACCTCATTTAAATAAAATGAATCCACAATATTGATAAAATAGTGTCATTCAAAGTACAGTATGCACAGTACATGTAGTACATTTGTATAGGACATGTGTATGGAGAAAATCTGAAATGAGCTTATATTATCCAAAGTTCATCCTTAGGATATAAGTTATTATACTTAATTTTTTTTTATCCACCATTGTAAATAAATAATTGAAAATTATACAATACATTTTGCATTATTAATTAGTTGAAGAATGAATGATAAACTAAATTGTAACAGAACTTGGTGTAGCAAAAAGGGATAATATATTATAAGCCTTAGGACAACATTTTCTTTAACATACATTTTCTTAATGGTTGGAATTATTTCAAACCTGATTGCAATATATTACATTATGTACTCTTCATCAAGTCCATAACTCCTTATTTATAACTTATATACAAGTTGCTTAACAAGGAATCAAACAAACTTCAAAATATTGAAAATCAAAATATAAGTAGCAAAAACATATAAGTATTCATATACAACAAAAAATTTTCAATAATGAAAAAATTAGAGAGAAAAAATACCCAAAACTATCAGAAATGAACAATTGTAATATCTTAAATTCTATAATATTTTTTCAGTCAAAAACTATAATTCTTCACATACAAATAGAACTCAAAACAAAATGTCTATGGGTCACTAGCACTCACCTGAGCAAAAAAGTACAGCTGAGGCAAATAGTTTACTAACACCCACTTTACTGAATAGTGGCCTCTCTCTGACCACCGAGGATACAAATATCAGTAAGTAGGAATTTCAACTAAAAAAATCTTAAAACTATCTTATTATTATTTTCATTTTCAAACAGTACTATGGCTTCAATTTTAATTTTAATTGTAAAATTAAAAAGGACTACGAATATTTTATAAGTTTTTTTCTTATATAAAATTTATAATTTTTAATGATCTCCCCTTGAAAGGGGGGTCTTTGTTCCTTGTTTTAATAATAAAAAACTTAAAAAAGTACTTCACTCAAGGATCATTTAATTATGCCAACTTTGATTGAAATTCCTCATAAAATGAAAAGGGGAAAATTTATAATGCTGCATGCATTCAGCAACAGCTGTGAAGATGACGACAGAAACCAGAAAGCAATGTAAACACAGAAAACGTCACAATTCCCACCATATCACATACTATGGAATTGAAGACTAGGTAATGGTATATACTAGTAGGTTTATATGGATGTATAGTAAACTCCTTTGTGAAAGTTTGAGCCTGGTTTGTAGGACTTGCAGGTAATCCACATTTATGCTAGGATGCTAGGATTTCACAAGATATACACATACAAGAAACACATGTCTCTTGGAATGTCAAGACTTGTTTTGATTTTGTCCTGAAGAGGTTTCAGTATATTCAGGAGGGCTAATATCACCTGTCAAAGCAAATAAACATAGATACAGCACACCTTTTATATCTATTTGTATTAATTTCATGTATATTCATTGTCAAATTTATAGTTACACCAAACTCTAATACAAATAGAAAGCCAATATTGATACACAAATTGATTTTGAATTCTATTGAGGTATAGATAATGACTTTTACATCTCTTATGACAAAATATGTTCAAGGCCAAACATTCCACAGAGGAAGCAATAATTAATTGGTTTTCCCCATTTCGTACTAAATCACATTGTATAATTCTAGCTGCAGTAGAAATGGTGGCTTTATTGCATACAGTTTTCTTTTTTCTTGAGGTTCAAAGACCAAGAAAAACAATAGTGACTTTTATTACATGTTTTTGAGTGCAACTTAACACTGGAACTTTAAGAGGGCTCGATGGTCGCTGCCATTTTTAGACTGTATTGATCACCTTTAAAAGATATATATAAAAATATAGGAAAATGCCCATATTTAAAAGGTAAAATTTATGCATTTTTTCTTTACTAAAAATTCATTTATAGCAAAACATATCATATCTGAAAATTTGTGATACATCTGATGGTTAATTTGTTGACCAACCAGCCTCCTTAAAGGTGTAATAATAATTATTAAGCTAGTGCAGTAACAGTACCTTGTTTGTCCCCAGGATAAGGAGGTGGTTTGGCTTCAAATTGGTTTTTTGGCAGGTTAGCCACCTACAAAGACATAATGTATGTGACAGTTAAATCTGTCCGGTCCGTTGGTAGAGCACCTGACAATGAATCAGGAAGCCCAGGTTTGAATCCCGGTTTGGTTCGTCATTCTTTCTCCCATCCCATTTCATATGCATGAAAATACAAAAACTTGTTATCAACTGTAGTAAACCAGTATCATCAATTAAAATACATCTGTATTTGATATGTACTTGTTACAGTTCAATTGAAGAACTGAGACATGAATACCTCAGAATAAGGTGGTGGTAGTATGCTGATGGGTGGCTGCAGTGCGATAGGCTCTGTCTGGTGTGATGCTGCGGCAGTGTGACTGGGTATGAGACCCAGCCCTGGGGCAGTCCTGGTGCTGGTCCTCCCCCTGTTTACGTAAGTGTCTCTGGGCATCAGAAGAAGGCGTTGTTTATGCTTGTAGTAGCCACACCCCCCAAAACAGGACATCAGAATAAAAAGAATAACAAACCTACAATCATAAAACCATACTGAATATCATCATAAAAACTACAAATTTCTCTTTATGTGAAAAGATCAGGCCTTTATAAATGAATCTAATGAACATTGTATGAAGCTAAGTGAAATCTAAGAATTCAAACATTTTGGCTAACTTTTCATTGACTCTGTGTACTCCATACATATTATATTAAATCTTCAACCATTCAATACATTAAATCCTATCTTTTGTTTCTAACACTCTAGATTCCAGGAAAAGAAATCCAACCAAACTTGTAAATAATTCAAAACAAGGATGAATATAAATGTACATAATATATGTACATACACGCATGTATCTACAACATTTTCTAAATGCTATGACACATGTACCTCAAGAATTTTTTGGCATTAAAATTTTCAAAGAATATATTCTTTAATTAGGTTAATAAACCAAAATCCTGTGCAACTTTTTGTGCACAATAAATATACAGTTTTTTGTTTGGGTAGAACTGTAGCTCTATGGTCCATCAACCCAAATTTCCCGTAGAGTAACAGTTCTACAGCTAACATGTACCAGTACCGGTACTACATTTCAAAAACTTACTAGCAAATTATTCAGTATTGTAATACTTGCTTTGCAAGCTAAAGAAATGAATTCACGGATAAACATGCAAATGAATGTTAAGAGATCTATTTTTGGTCCCTTGCACTATATATACATAATACTGAATAGGAAGATTTTATATACATGTGTGACGGTCAGAGTGGTTCCAATACCCGCCAGATAGCTCAGTTGGTGGATCACCTGAGTGGAGATTCATGGGGCCCAGGTTCGAATCCTGGTCTGCTCCGTCATTATTTCTCTCCTCCGTTACATTTGGTGCCGTGCCATCCCCTGGAACTGACAGTTTAACTCCAACCAGGGGAAGAGCTTTGGGTGATTTTTTTAGGTCGAAGATCATTTAAGGAGGGAGAAATGTGATGGTCAGACTTGTTCGAATACTGGTGTCAGATTGTTTAGTTGGTAGAGCATGTACCTGCCTAAAAATTCAGGAGGCTCTGGTTTGAATCCTGGTCTGATCCATCATTATTTCTCCCATCCCATTACACATGATATAAAGACAAAGAAAGATAAAAACTCACTGACCAAAAATACCACAGGTTCCAGAAGGAGATTCTGTAGGTGTACGACACACTCTCCTGATCCTCCAAACAGCAGTGGCCGTCACAACATGACTCACACCTGTGTAGATATTAACACTGTTGCTGTACAAAATCAATTAAATCTTCATATTACAAAATGTTTTCTTTATACCTTTCTCCAGTTTTGGGGCAAATGATTCCTGACACCTATAAAAAAAGAAAGAATATTTTTGACACTTATTAATTAGATAGATTTTTTTTAACACAAACAATAAGTATGATCTCCAATTTGAGAAAAGAAATTCTTTATCAATCACATAACTGATAACATAAACTGCAAAATGATGTTAAATTCATCAATGCATAACCTTCAGTTGAGTTTTCATACACAACATGTATCATATACATTTAGGCAAATACTTGCATTCAACTGTTGCAGCCACAAGTACTCCCACAGAGTGGACACTGGACACAAAGTTAACATGACTAAGTAACAAATGACTATTCATGGATATAGTAAATAAGCAAACTGTATGAAACAAACGCCTGTGAATAATACGGTCTTAAACTTCGTTACACACAGTTAAAATTCTCCTTACCTCAGTAAATGTAATAATAAACACAAGAATTGTCCCGAATATTTGGAAAACCCCATCAAAACGCTCCATTATAAGAATTTTCCTCGCAGCTTCAGCAACCGATTCTTTGTGTAGTTTATATATATCGTATATCGAACCCGATATGTTTAATTCCAAAGCCAGCATCAAGCTCAAAATCATAATCGTATAATCTTCTAATTAAAAAGAGGAATCGAAACTAGAAAAAATTACACTCACACGAGGTGTATGTCGAGATGTTGTAGTTACTATAACAAATGAATCATCTTAGCACTTAATCACGCCGTGCATTAAAAATCTACATTCCTTATATTGTAAAGTATTTAAATGTTTAGGTTAAAAGATTTTTTATACATTGATTGAGATGGGGAGGGTCTATGAAATGAATTGGAAAAAAAAAAACAAATTAAATGGCATATGCTCAATAGAAGTAACTTCTTTAGATAAATTATGCATGTGGAGAGAGAGAGAGAGAGAGAGAGAGAGAGAGAGGAGAGAGAGAGAGATTGTTTATATAGCAGTACTTTAAATCAACGTTGACATTATACAAGAATTTAAAATGTTATGATTAAAAAGAATTACTGGTCCCGCTATTTGTATGCCAACTACAATGGGGTAAACCGAAATTTTAAAAAGTCCATGGACAAATTCAATAAAACAAAAATCACCAGACCAATAGCAATAACTTCATTGATTTTCTTCTAGTTGTAAAATATTTTCTTTTAGTGTGGGAAAGTTATAATGTTATGCAATTATGTGAAAGCTATTACTATACACGGTTTTATCAATGATTCGTGTAAGAGTTTTCTCTTATGTTGAATCTGTCAACATATCATTTATTTTACCAAATCTTTTTTCTAAGATGTCATTCTATAGAATAAATACCATTAATTTAGGTGTGAGTCCATAAAAGTAGTTAAAAATTACCAAAATTGACACATGCATCGCATTTTTTCTGAGAGGTCAGGCACACAAAGCATACTTATATTTACAACAATTTGTGCAAAAATATTGATGTGATTTTTATACTATATTTTGTATTTCCAGTTTTAATTTCCACAAAATTGATAATTACTTTTATAAAAAATGGACGCCTAGCAAATTTCATCATCAATGTCAATAATTTTCGCAGGGGGTACACATTTCTGAGAGGTGTTAACCAAAAAAAAAATGGCACGAAAAAAAATATTTTTTCTTATGTATATGTATTGTTAGAATGCATATTTTTAATTCAAAACTCTTGGCTTTCCGTGATTGAGCCCATTTAGTGCCGAGCATACGACTACCTTAAATGTCTTGGAAACAATGCATGCAATGTCTGGAGAAATTGATCAATCCGAGCTGATAGTCATGAACGAAACAATTTAGACATCATTACTTTCGTCGTCATAAAATACTTCCTCTTTTGGCCGAAAAGTATTTTAAAATTCAAAGTACTGACGGGGGTTGATTTTATTGATTGTTATTTATTTTAAAATCAATGATATCTACAATGTTATTTCGCATGGCAAGTAGTTTCTTAGCTGTATTTAAATATTCTAATACGAATTCTCGGGCTTATCCGACAAGAATTTTGAGCTTTAGACGGAAAACCCCATATGAATCATGGTGTGTAATGAATTAACGCCATCAAACTCTACTATGTTTTATGTATCAGTAATCGAAATATTCTGAAGAATTGTATCCAAGCAATTTTTTAACAAACAAATAACAATAAAGAATTGTCTACGCCCGCAATGGTTCTATCTTTAGATCGGATAGTCTGCCCTTGATTCCAAACGCTACTGATGTAGATCTAGAAAAGGCGCTTTGGTCATCAGTCTTATAGAACTCTTGCGTAGGAATACATACAGAATACAAAAATAGCTAAATTGTTCGCACCATTTAAAATATGACTATTTTCAAAGTATTTATATATAAATTTCCTTAAAAAACAATTATGAATACATCACATCGATTTTATCGATTGTTTCAAGTACTATTTAGTCTCGTCAGCGGTGATGGTTTTCCATTGATTTGTGCTTAGGTACAAACACTGTTTCACTTCCGTTTTGCCAGAGTAACTGCATAGGAGAGTTGATTAAATTTAACTCACAAAAAACGATTCTGATTTTTTCAAGCTTAGAACACTCGATATGATACTTCTCTAATGTCAAACTGATTAAAATTAAGTACGTTTACAATGGAAAGCTGCCGACATGCTTACTATAAATTATAAACATATTACACAACTATAACAACCACCACCACAAATAAAACATGTAAAAATTTGAACAGGGGCGTACAAGGCGTTGTATATCCCCCACTCGGAGCAACGAAGACGATAGAATTTCAATTTAAGTTAGAATATTAATTTTTTTGCTTGTATGCATTGTTTTTAGTGTAAATTTCACAATGGAAGTCAATATTGTGCTTTCAGTCTATAAACACGACAGGTATAGGTTTCCAAATTAAGCTGCACAGCGTTTTATGCCCAAATCTTGGATCATTCACTGTTCTAAATTGCAAATTTAGGTGTGAATGGGTCTTGACTCCATCCTAAAAGTATTTTTATTTAAAGAATAAGCTTTTATTTATTTTTATTATTGATTTATTAAAATGTAGTCTAGACCCATAATGGGTCAAATGCGTGGTTTTCACCAAAAACGTTTTACTTTATTAATTATTGTCAAACAGTAAGATTTATTTAACGGTACTCTAATGTGTCAACGTAGCTCACTGTGAAAGGCAGAGGCTCGTAGACCATCCTTCTCGAATGAGAGGGTGTTCGAATCGTATAGACGGCGTTTTATTTTTAATTCATTTGCTTTTAAGTAAAACATTTATTGCTTTTTTATTGGATCATTATGAAAAATATATCTATACAATTCATATAATGACAACAATTACGTAATGTTCATGTTCTGTACATACAATGTCGGATAAAAATAGCGCTAGCACAGATATGAAATTATGCTGTAATGTTTAGAAAGTAAACAAATAAAACAAACGAGATAAGTGCCAAGAACGTTTTAATGTATATTATTTATTTGTCCCAGAATGCAGTTCTATATTATACATGTACATGTACTGATGCACACTTTCAAATGTAAAGATTTTTTTTATATGTTCATATGCCATTTCAAAATCCTGGGTACGAGGGAATTTGTCAGGCCTTGTACGCTCTTGTCCTTTAAAACACACAACAACCGAAAAAAAAACGTTCACTCTTTTTATCATATTCTTCTCTATACAATGCATTTGTTTGTTGCAATATCAAAGAAATTTACTTGCATGATATTAGAATTTAATCAACCCTTGAAATGAATCGATTTCGAGTTGAATGCTGCACGGTTTTCATTTATAAATAAGATGTAAACATATTCTACATCAAGATCATAAGCTTTTGATAAAAATACATAGAAATAGGTATATAAGCCCCCTCCCCTCGATTATTCGTATCAACATTCGATTGTTAAAATTCATAATGAATTATTATATAAATATCTTCTATACATGCACCATAAGGACAATGTATTGTAGTGAAAATCGATAGGCATATTATTTACATCGGGTTCGGGGTTTAGTAAAGTCAGCTGATCAGGTGCGCTAAATCGACAGTTGTATTGTTACCCTGATTACAGACGGACGTTCTCGCCGATCCTGTGATATTGATACAACTCAGCCTGGTGAGTGATATTGATTCACTAACTGGGCACTTTGCGTGATATAAAATATCACCTTTTACAACAGTATCATAAAAAATGG
>CM065924.1:13696159-13743659 GCA_033439105.1 Magallana nippona | reverse complement strand
CTCTAGTCAGGAGCTCTACCACTGAGCTATCCAGGCTGATATCCACGGTCCATATAGCCCCAACTACTACATATATATATATTTCTATGTTAAACTTTGAACCCCTCTTGGGGCCCCAGTATTATTCCGGGGGTCACGATTTTACCAATTTAGAATCTACAAAAGCCACAGATGCTTGCATAGTAATCCCACAAACTGTTGCAGTGTAGTTCTTGAAAAGAAGATTTTCAAACATGTTCCTTATATATTTCTATGTTAACTTTGAACTCCTTCTGGGGCCCTAATATTAGTCTGGGAGTCACAGCTTTCACAATTAAGAATCTTCACAATTTGAGGATGCTTGCTTAGTAATCTCACAAACAGTAGCATTGTAGTTCTTGAGAATAAGATTTTTAAACACTTTCCCTATATATTTCTATGTTAAACTTTGAACCACGCCTGGGCCCCGAGTGTTGGTCCGGGGTTCACGTCTTTTACAATTTAGAATTTTCATTATTTGAGGATCACTGCATAGTAATCTCACAAACTGTAACATTATACTTCTCGAGAAGAAGATTTTAAAACATGTTTCCTATGTATTTCAATGTTAAACTTTGAATCCCTCTTGGTGCCCCAATATTAGTTCTCGGGTCACGATTTTAACAATTTAGAAATCTACAATAGCCAAGGATGTATGCATAGTAATATCCAAAACTGAGGCATTGTAGTTCTTGAGAAGATTTTTAAACATTTTCCTATATATGTTAAACTTTGAACCCCGCCTGGGGCCCCATTTTTTGTCCGGGGGTCACAATTTTTACAATTTAAAATCCTCACTATTTATACAAGCTTTTGTGTAAATATTGGCATTTCTGGTGCAGTGGTTCTTGAGAAGAAGATTTTTAAAGACACACACCCTATACTCACTATTTCGCAATTATCTCCCTTTTAAAGAGGGTTGTGTCCTTTATTTTAGCAATTAAGAATCCCATTTTCATAAGGATGCTTTGTACCAAGTTTGGTTAAATTTGGCCCAATGGTTTTAGAGAAGAAGTCTAAAATGTGAAAAGTTTACAGACGGACAGACAGATGGACGGACGGACGATGGACAACGGGTGATCAGAAAAGCTCACTTGAACTTTCGGTTCAGGTGAGCTAAAAAAGATTAATACTTATCAGAACATGGATTTCGTTAGAGCACCTAACTTGTGAGTTATTTGTGTACAGGAGATACTTGTAAATGGATCCTTTGCTTAATTCACAATATATACATGTAATTACCAACTTGGAAAAACCCCACCTTACTTAAGAAATAAGGAATCATTCTTTGGAGTATTATCGAGGTGATCAAATATGGTTGGGGTGATCAAATCCAATAAAGCCTAAAGGGCTTTAATGATAAATGAACTAAATATATAAACATGTATTTACATTTTCCAATGCCTTTGTCTGTGATAACACTACGAATCGATTTATACATGAATATGTAAAAAAAAAAAGAGGTCTTTGAAACCTTACATCTATCGTCGTGTAATTGTAATTTAAGAAAGTCAATCTCATCAGTATTATCAAAATACTAATGGACAGAGACACATTGTACTTATAATGGTGAATATACATATCGCATAGAAATCAATTAAAATCTCAATGTCCTTCGTAGATTGCACATTATTTTACATCGACAGGCAGATCACTCTGAACGCAAAATAGTATCACGGAATAAAAACTCAATCGATTGCAGTAGAGAGCAAATCTGTTTAAAATCAGATCCTTGAGTTCTCTCATGGACATTGCTACTTCACCAAAAGGATCTAATTGTAATCAGATTGAATAGAAAATGTCCATACGTCAACAATAAGAATACAACAGCAACATTCATCAGTTTTATTCAGTCTACTTGCGTTCTTTTAGATCCATGATTTCTCGATGGAGGTTTCTTATATTGCTGCTTTGTGTAAATCCATTTCATAAATTTGTAAAAGGCACATCAAATACACAAATATTGTATGGAACATGAATGTAAAAAAAAAAAAACCCACATGCACATAAAAAGTTAATCTCACAAAAAAAAAGGAAAAAGAAAAAAAAACACTACTTTTTAACACTGATATGCACAGTGACATGTTAAAAATGACATCCATACAATCTATGCTGTTCTTGTTTTAAACTTTTAGGATTTCACAGTTGCGAAGAGAACCACCAAATATGCGATCCAGACGACGACTACCCGGATGTAATGGCGGGTTATCCAGCGTTCCACTGCCTCCCTCACCCACTGATGCCCTGTCAACAGAACACAGGCAAATATTGTAATAGTCATCTCCACATACATAAATCAAAATTACATTTATTAAATTGAATATGTATAGTGTATATTTAAAGGAAACCTGCACAGGTAAAAGTGCCACTTTTACCTTTCTTTGTAATGACATCTTTCTCCAAAAGAATCTTAATTTCCGGACGCATGACAATGAAGGTATAGACTAGGGAGAAGAGGGAGGCGGCCACAGGAGCCAGCCAAAGATTCCGCAGCTCGTCAGAGGCGGGGCTTAGGTAGAACACTCCCCCAGAGGACGCTGCCATACACAGCGACGTCAAAGGCTATAACATGAAGCAAAACTCAAATACATTGCAATGTATAAAAAGTTATATTGTACAGTGATTGAAGGCTCTCTTTATGAAAAAAATTATGTACAGAAGTTTTAACATGAAATATGTCATCAAATGTATAGAATGTCGGATTATTAATAAAATGAAGACACGCGCGTCTATTGTTTACTAAGTTGCATTGCATGGACAAGATTTTTAGAATAAGTATTGTATGATGCATGTAATGTACAAGTTTGCAATTTCAATTTTTAAATAAAAAGAATAATTTGAATGCTTGCATACTCTAATGTTATTTTATTGTCATTTATACATGTTTATTTGAAATAATACTTTCCTGGTTCTTTAGAGTATATAAACATAAACAAGATTGTAAGATTTATAAACACATTTTAAAAAAAATAAAATTTCATATCGAAAATAAGAAAACCTCACTGACACTTGATGTAACTTCAGTTAATTATTGCACACTGCATGGTCCATATCACAGGTAACTGACATATAATATTTTTTTGATTTCTCATAATAAAAAATACCCCTACCTAATAATTAATGCACGTGCCTGTGATCCATATATAAGTCATGTATGATCAAAACCAATCTCCTTCATACACATTCTAAATTTACAGGGGATTAATCAAGTAAATAACATGCTCTATTTGTTCTCATGGGCTTTGCTTTAACTATACATACTAGACAAGTTTAAAAATATTTATATCTTAAATATATTTATAGTCATACATAGTTTACTTTCATCTTTTATATGTGATATTTCATCTTTGAATATCAATACAGCAAATATTATTCAATGATCCGCCTTTTTTACAAAAAAGAGAGAAAGATCGTGTGCACTCTACCGTGACATTTACCATCATCCCTAGAGAAGATCGATTATGTAATAGATGTAATTCTAACAGTATAGATGATGAAACTCATTTTTTGATTACATGTGATCCAAAGAAAAGAAATAATGTCCAAAATTTTCTGATTTAGATAATGAACAAAAACTTTTTTGGTTACTCAATATTGAAGACAAGGAAATTCTTAATCTTGTGGGCAAATTTATAAATGATAACATGCTGTACTCCTTTTAAGTGAAATATTGTTGGAATTAACATTGTCATTTGCTATAATTGTTATACTTTAATAATTGTTATACTATTCATTGGCATGTCTTTGTGTAATTATAATAATATGTCATATATTTGTCTGTTCTGGACTCTGAATTAGTAATAAATGATCTGTAATCTGTATTTTGTAGTAAACGTCAGTAATTCGTCAAATAACACGTATTTATCAGCCCGATTCCTTGTTTATAGATTTGCGAGAATGTCACTTACCATAAGTTTGGCTGCCCTTGTGAAGCTGACGGACCATTGTTCCCACAGAGAATGCACGGGGAGGTTGGTTCGACTGGGGGCTTCTATCACTGCTGCATACACACTGCAGCCCGTATAAATTCCTGCAAACATGCACGTGGAAATCTTTAACAGTTCCACGGGGGATATCCGCATATTTTCAAGAATATTCATTTTCTGTCGGTTTACTTTCGTTTCCGTCTTTCGTTCTTCATGCAATGGTGTAACGTTAAATGGAAAATCCTATATTTAGATTATTTACATCAATACATGACTGAAGACAAGAGGGCGGGGAAAGCCATGGAAAAATAAAAGAAATAGATATATAGGGGCGCGACAAACACTATGAATGAATGAAAAATAATTCATTTTCTTGATTGAATAACTCAAGAACATGGTAAATAGATAAATAAATCAAAAAACATTTCAACTAAAGTCAAGCTACCTGCCAATAACGAATTTTGATGTATTTTTATCGACTATAAATTGAAGATTTTCGAACCCGATTGCATGATATAGAAATTTAAAACGGCGCCTAGCGCCAAAACTAGGAAGTGTGCCATCTAGCTGAGACCGGATCCTTGGGGGTACGGGTATCCCCTGACGGAATCCGGTCTCAAAAGGGGCGATATTGACACCGATTTCTGGCGCCAGGGCGCTGAGTTGACCCTATCATACATTAAAATAGGGTCTCTAAACAGGGCGCCTACCGCCCAAACTAGGAAGTGTGCCATCTAGCTGGGACCGGATCCTCGGGGGTACTGGTGTCCCCTGACGGAATCCGGTCTCAAAAGGGGCGATATTGACACTGATTTCTGGCGCCAGGGCGCTGAGTTGACCTTATCACACATTAAAATAGGGTTTCTAAACAGGGCGCCTAGCGCCCAAACTAGGAAGTGTGCCATCTAGCTGAGACCTGATCCTCGGTGGTACGGGTGTCCCCTGACGGAATCCGGTCTCAAAAGAGGCAATATAGGCACCGATTTTCGGCACCAGGGCGCTGAGTTGACCCTATCATACATGTTCCATACATTAAGATAGAGTCTCTAAACAGGGCGCCTAGCAGATCCTCGGTGGTACGGGTGTCATCTGAAGGAATCCGGTCTCAAAAGAGGCGGCATAGGCACCAATGTTTGGCGCCAGGGCGCTGAGTTGACACTTTAAAAAAATTGCATATATTAAGATAGGGTCTCTAAACAAACTATAGGAGTGTGCCATCTAGCTGAGACCGGATCCAAGGAAATACGGATGTCCCCCGACGGAAACTGATCTCAAAAGGGGCGATATAGGCACCGAATTTTCGCGCCAGGGCGCTGAGTTGATCCTATCATACAGGTTATATTCATTAAGATAGGGTGTCTATACAGGGCGCCTAGCGCCCAAACTAGGAGGTGTGCCATCTAGCTGAAGCCGAATCCTCAGCGGTACGGTTGTTCTCTGGCGGAATCTTGTTTCAAAATGGGCGATATAGGCACCGATCTTTGGCGCCAGGGCGCTGAGTTAACACTACAGGTTCCATACATTAAGATAGGATCTCTAAACAAGGCGCCTAGCGCCCAAACTATGAGGTTTGTCATCTAGCTGAGACCTGATGCCCGGGGGTATGGGTGTTCCCTTGCGGAATCCGATTCCAAAAGAGGCGATATTAGCACCGATCTTTGGCGCCCGGACGCTGAGTTGACCCTACAGGTTCCAAACATTAAGATACGGTCTCTAAACAGGGCGCCTAGCGCCCAAACTAGGAAGTGTGCCATCTAGCTGAGACCTGATCCTCGGTGGTACGGGTGTCCCCTGACGGAATCCGGTCTCAAAAGAGGCAATATAGGCACCGATTTTCGGCACCAGGGCGCTGAGTTGACCCTATCATACATGTTCTATACATTAAGATAGAGTCTCTAAACAGGGCGCCTAGCAGATCCTCGGTGGTACGGGTGTCATCTGAAGGAATCCGGTCTCAAAAGAGGCGGCATAGGCACCAATGTTTGGCGCCAGGGCGCTGAGTTGACACTTTAAAAAAATTGCATATATTAAGATAGGGTCTCTAAACAAACTAAAAGAGTGTGCCATCTAGCTGAGACCGGATCCAAGGAAATACGGATGTCCCCCGACGGAAACTGATCTCAAAAGGGGCGATATAGGCACCGAATTTTCGCGCCAGGGCGCTGAGTTGATCCTATCATACAGGTTATATTCATTAAGATAGGGTGTCTATACAGGGCGCCTAGCGCCCAAACTAGGAGGTGTGCCATCTAGCTGAAGCCGGATCCTCAGCGGTACGGTTGTTCTCTGGCGGAATCTTGTTTCAAAATGGGCGATATAGGCACCGATCTTTGGCGCCAGGGCGCTGAGTTAACACTACAGGTTCCATACATTAAGATAGGATCTCTAAACAAGGCGCCTAGCGCCCAAACTATGAGGTTTGTCATCTAGCTGAGACCTGATGCCCGGGGGTATGGGTGTTCCCTTGCGGAATCCGATTCCAAAAGAGGCGATATTGGCACCGATCTTTGGCGCCCGGACGCTGAGTTGACCCTACAGGTTCCAAACATTAAGATACGGTCTCTAAACGGGGCGCCTAGCCCCCAAACTAGGAGGTGTGCCATCTAGCTGAGACGGATCCTCGGGGGTACGAGTGTCCCTTTGCGGAATCCAGTCTCAAAAGGGGCGATATTGACACCGATTTTTGGCGCCAGGACGCTGAGTTGAACATATCATATTGGTTCCATACAGTAAGATAGGGTTTTAACCGAGGTGCCAAGCGCCCAAAATTGGAGGTGTGTCATATGCATCTAGCAGAACCCGATTCTCGGGGTACGGGGGTCCCCTGAATTATTGGAAGCATACCTATAGGTCACTCAAAAGATAGCCTGTTATCTTCTGATGTGTGATTGTGTGTTTTGACCTTAATGAAACCCAATCAAGGTTTGGTCATTTTGAAGTATATTTACCTGTAAATAGATTGAAAATTAACCGGAACAGGACACGTTTATGAAAAGATTTACATAATAGCACGCATGCAAAAAATTATATTTTGCCAATTTTTCAGTTTTTATTGAAAAGCATCCTGACCAGGACAGCCAAACAAATGTGAGATGGCGATGAAACAATACATGGAAAAAATTGACGCAAGCATCAAATAAACGGCCGCAAACAAAATTTCTTTTTCTGAACAGGAAAAAAAAAATAGAAAATAAAATGAAAGAACCCCCCCCCCCCTGGAAAATGAAAATTTATTAAATTTATTAAAATCTATTAAATTTGCCTAGTAAAATTATATCAAATATGCCTTGGCCCCCCCCCCCCCCCCCCCCCCACGGCAAACACAATTATCCTTCGGACCCCCCCCCCCCCCTGTAAAAAATTTCTGGATCTGCGCATGTTACTATAAATAAAATGCAAAGAAACACAATAACATTTATTTTACTTATACGTTTTATAGTTTTATTATCATTTTTGTTTCATAATTGGTCTCGAACAACCGCTCGCTCTTTTTTAGCAAAGCAAAGCCTCGGAGTTTATTAACTAGACTTTCATATCATATAACCGACCGCCTTCTATAGGCCGGTAATGAGAATAAGTACGGATTTTTTAATATCCAGTATTGATTTATTTCTAGTTGCTGAATTTAAACAATGTCAAACTAGTGGTACTACACACATATACATGTTGAAACAATATGGCAAAATATTCGCATAAAATGTGTATTATGCCTTCATATAAAACATTCCGTTATTGTAAATTATACACCAAAGTACCAAAGCGTTCACACTATACAAATGTTGACTGGGGTTGAGGGCAACATTGATTATATGAGCCCCCAAGGGACGAAATATTGCCCGTCGCGAAGCGGAGGGCAATATATTCGTCCCAAGGGGGCTCATATAATCAATGTTGCCCGAAAATACAGCCAACATTTGTTTTGTTATATGAAGAAACAAACCAAAATTCAAGAAAGGATTTGAAAACATATCGCCGTAATTTTCTCAGCTCAACATAGAATTCACAAATTAAATTTTGCGCAAAGTTCATTATTAACCTTGAACTTTGGTTGCAATCCGAGACCTTGACCTTTGCTGGATATCACGAACACTGTCGGTTTTGTTGAATTTCGCACTGAGCTTTCGAATTGTTTTAGGTTGAAGATGGAAATGAAGATACACTTATGGAATAGAAGAACTGTGTGAAAATAACCTTTTCTTTGGATTGCTTTATATTTAAGACAATGTCGAGGACAAAATAAAGAGCAGATTTAAATTGAATACAACCTGTCTTATGAACAATCCAGACACCAACATTCCAACGGCTCTGGCTCTTACCTCGATAATCATTTTGCCCATTTTAAGACTACATATCTAGACTAATATCAATCATCAAAACTTACCAATTAAATTAAGGAGGCGCAGAAATTAGAATATAATGAACCATTTAATGGCTTTTTTTTTTTTATCTTAAAATAAGTTGACATTTTATTTCGTTTTCAAGCGTTTCATGCACCAGGTGCCAAAACCCATATAATAAATTCTAACTTTGTCTTTAAATCAAATTTTGTATTTTAACAAGCACAATTGGTGTGCTATCAAGCTACCACAAACTTTACGCTTAAATCAATGTCTACACATATTTACATAATTATATTGAAAATACCGAAATCAAATTATTTTAGATCTAGAAAGTTAGAGAAAAATCGCGCTATGCAATATACGTTTAGCTGTGATTTTGCGTTTTATTTCAACTTAATGGCCGTAGCCATTTTTAAACCTTATTGATCTCCTTTAGAAGAAAAGTTCTGTATATAATGATACATGTATAGTAACACAACCAAAATTAAAAGCTAAAATATGTAGAACTTTTCTTTACTAAATAATAGTTTATAGCCAAACAAATCATAACTAGAATTTCCAGGTAGATTTGATGGTTAATTTGTTGACCACTGAGCCTCCTTAGACATATTTTTTGAATAAAAAGTTTTTGCAGTACATAATTCTTAATTTTTATTATTTTGACCATATCTATTAAAATAAAGAGTAACTGAACAATTTTTAAAAAATCAATCAGACTTTATATAAGGTCTTTATTACAAAATCAAGAAAGTGTAGGTAATATGGAATGTAGTCACAGCATTAATACCGCGTGTGTCTCCCATTCGCACGAATAACAGCAAGACAGCTGCTCTCCTATAAAGAATGTACATATAATAGCTTTAAAGCGATGATACAAAAATATTTCATACTAATAAACAATGTCATAGCAAACAAACATTAATAATTATATTGTTGTGCGATTAAATGAAACTTATATAACCATTAAGTTATGTACTTTTGAAAAATAGTCGTTCAATCATATCTTTTCGATCTCATAAAACAATTTTCCCGACAAAGTTTCTGGCACCATATTGAATTTCTTAGCCGAGGAAGCGCGCTAAATAACATGTTTTATGGCTGTTCCATCAATTATTATATCCCTGACAAAGAGCGTATATTATGGCTGTAAAGCGATGATACAAAATATTTCATACAAACATCAAAATAAATATAAGCATTGAATGCTTATTTTTATAACCATTGAATGTTTATTTTTGGATATCGTCGGTTCTATTTCACACCATGTCGTGCAAACAAGTTATTATACCGCGCTTACGCACGGTATTCAATTTGTCTGCACGGCCCGTTGTGTGATAGGACGGACGACATCCTTCAATTAAGACAGGTAGAAACAGATTGTGTAATATGGTAGCAAATTGAAGGGGGACAGACTTACCCGAAATCAAGCAAGAAAAATAGAAAAAAATTAGAATATCAAAATCAAATCCTAAACCAAGGGGGGGGGGGGGGGGGGCGGTCGTCTCACCCCCCCCCCCCCCCCCCCCCCCCCGATTCCAACGCCTATGATGATATAATTATAACCTAAGCTATCCTTTGGTATAGATTGATCTAACTACTTCATGTATTTACTTGAAAATATGAATTATAATTTATCTGATTTAAAATATTTTACTGTAAGCATGCCTCTTGGTTTCCTGTGAACTCTTTATTTTAAGTCCGCCAATAACCATATTGCATGTCGTGTACATAATACTGTGTAAGGAATTAAGAATCACGTACACACTACAAACAAAGCTCTAAAGTTCGTACTACAAGCCATTTCTTATATAAATACAGATAATAAAAAAGAACCTTTTGTTTCATCAATATATATTTACATCTACCGAGTATGATTCATATCGCACATGAATACTAGTAACCAAAGAAAGCATTTCATTGTTAAATATATTTAAATATTTGAATATCCCCTTTTTTGATACGCTCAATATTTGACGTGGCTAGCTAAAGAGGCATGTGGAAATTGTAAACATCGGAAAACAAGAAGTTCGTAAAAATCAGAAAAAAGCATTTCAAAAGATTTGAAGCTTAACAATAAGAACTTGGATTATCATACTTAAATATACAATCAAACAAACCAACATAAATGATTTCAAAATCCGAATAATCAAACATTACATCGTGGACTATATTTTCTCTGAAAAACATCCTAAAGCAAGGCGCCCTGATTAGAAACCCTATCTTAATGTATGATAGGGTCAACTCAGCGCCCTGGCGCCAGAAATCGGTGTCAATATCGCCCCTTTTGAGACTGGATTCCGTCAGGGGACACCCGTACCCCCGAGGATCCGGTCTCAGCTAGATGGCACACTTCCTAGTTTGGGCGCTAGGCGCCCTGTTTACAAACCCTATCTTAATGTATGATAGGGTCAACTCAGCGCCCTGGCGCCAGAAATCGGTGCCAATATCGCCCCTTTTGAGACCGGATTCCGTCAGGGGACACCCGTATCCCCGAGGATCCGGTCTTAGCTAGATGGTACACTTCCTAGTTTGGGCGCTAGGCGCCCTGTTTAGAAACCCTATCTTAATGTATGATAGGGTCAACTCAGCGCCCTGGCGCCAGAAATCGGTGTCAATATCGCCCCTTTTGAGACTGGATTCCGTCAGGGGACACCCGTACCCCCGAGGATCCGGTCTCAGCTAGATGGTACACTTCCTAGTTTGGGCGCTAGGCGCCCTGTTTAGAAACCCTATCTTAATGTACGATAGGGTCAACTCAGCGCCCTGGCGCCAAAAATCGGTGTCAATATCGCCCCTTTTGAGACCGGATTCCATCAGGGGACACACGTACCCCCGAGGATCCGGTCTCAGCTAGATGGCACACTTCCTAGTTTGGGCGCTAGGCGCCCTGTTTAGAAACCCTAACTTAATCTATGATAGGGTCAACTCAGCGCCCTGGCGCCAGAAATCAGTGTCAATATCGCCCCTTTTGAGACCGGATTCCGTCAGGGGACACACGTACCACCGAGGATCCGGTCTCAGCTAGATGACACACTTCCTAGTTTGGGCGCTAGGCGCCCTGTATAGAAACCCTATCTTAATGTATGATAGGGTCAACTCAGCGCCATGGCGCCAGAAATCGGTGTCAATATCGCCCCTTTTGAGACCGGATTCCGTCAGGGGACACCCGTACCCCCGAGGATCCGGTCTCGGCTAGATGGCACACTTCCTAGTTTGGGCGCTAGGCGCTGTTTTATCTCATTATTAAATGCAATCGGGATCGGAACTCTCCAAAAATAGTCGATAAAAATACACTAAAATTTGTTATTGGCAGGTAGCTTATTGGCAGGTAGCTTGACTAAAGCAACTTAAAAACGCAGTGATGGAAAAGGGAAAAGTCGAAGGAAAAGACAATTATACACTTTGTAAACATTTTGAAAACCCGTTTGAAGATTGGGATTCGACTCAAGAGAAGGACAGTGAAAAGGTGAATACCTGATTTTTCGTTGATTATAGACATTTTATTGATAAGCAATGGTCTTCTAATAGGGACGTTTGGCACCCCTGCGAATGTTATTGTCATTCAAATTTAGACCACGTGGTTTTATTTGACCCTTCAGTTTCGCAGTAAAAATCTTGCCTCGTGATTATAGTCCATTTCCTATAATCTAGGTACTTGTAGTCAAATATAAAATCTAGATGTGTATTAATTTTATACTTTATCTCCTTTAATTGGTATATAAAATGAGTTCTAGAAATAAATGTGACAATGGAAAATAATACTATTTTTGATGTTGCAACAATTAACATGCTTAGTAGCGATCCCCCCGAAGAATTAATTTTCGATCCGCGCCTTACCTAGTAATAGCATCAATAGTGAAACAGACTATATTATTTTATGCAGAATGTTCCTTGAGAATGGCTTGATATAATATGATTTTACACAAAACAGACACCCATTCATTTTTTAAAAAGCATGCTATTGCACACCAAAGCACCAAACATGGCTATGATTTTAATAAGCAACCCAATGTTTATATTTTCAACCACGTGTAGAGCGCTTGAACACGAATGATAACTCTGTTCTGAATATTATTGTTTAGTTTAAATAACCGCTAGACGATGAAATAAGACATCTAGATCTTAATAGATTTTCACGTTTTAACATATATCAAAATACGATATGATACGAAGGACGACCAGTACTTACATATTTTGAGAATATTATCCGAACACTCATACTTCTGCTCGAAATTTCACAGGAACTGAACAAATCTCGGAAAAGTCTTGTGAACTTTCATTCGAGCGCCTCTGGATTTATTATATACATTTTCGCGTCGTTGCTGTTTTGCTTTGGTGTATTTCGCACCAAAAGTCTTCAAAGTGGCCGATGTGGGGGACCTGGTAATTTTGCATGCGGGCTTGCAAATATTGTCAAGTGACCATGGATATGCCTGCTGTGCATACGTTTATTTTTTCCAATGTAGACGGACAATTATCCCCCAGACTACAATTCACTTCATAACAAGTGCTTGTTAAATTGAAGTACATTCTCTGTGCACTTGGTAAATTGTGAGTCTACATTATTGGTACAGAGTATATATCGATGATGGTGATCGTAAAAACTGAAGTTACATCCTCAAAGTTTTTTCCATTACTGATGCAGCAGATGCAGTGTTGCTGAAGTCACGAAGTTAGGATATGAGGTATATACTGGTAGATACACTTATATAATTTCTTTTGACAAATAAAATTTTTCAGAAGTTTAAAAAATCAAACACATTGTATGATTTCTGGGCACAAATGACAATTTAATGCATATCATGATATTTAGGCTGACGTTATAAAATTTGATCCTGTCTCAAATGAGGTACTGGTATTTAAAAATTTGATCATTCCGTAAATCTTTATTGAAGTATCTCCATATTATATCTTCTGGTCTTTTAGGTTAACAGCTTGAGTCTGAGAAAGAAGCGGAGAATGAGAGTGAAGAAATGACAGAACTTGAGAGAGAGCCGTAGAATTTGTCTTACCTGTGATAGTACTGGCGGTACACAAAATGTACTGTTTTTTTCAACCCATTCACAGGATCATGGCGGCACACCAACATTCAATGGAAATGAAAATTTGACATTTGTACATGATTTAGAACTTTCTGCTGAATGGTGTTTTCCTGTAATTCTATCTTGCTAGACACTGGGAATCATCACCTGACCTTCTGTGACCTTCTGACATATGAAAGACATATTATCTTTTAAGAACTTTTGAGATTTCTATGGAAAGCCAAGTACGATAAAATCAAACGAGAGGTTGTTATTCAAAAAGGTTTAAACGGTGGTCTTAATATGGTCAATATTGATAACTTTTAGTATCTAAAACTTTCTTTGATTCAAAAGCTCCTTGAAGTAGAGCAATCATGGATTCATATTTTTTATGCAATACATGGCAACACTGTCATCAACAAAATTTTGGATTTTGGTGATGAGTTTATTAAGAAACATTCAGAAAAGACAACAATAACTTCTGGGTTGATGTTTTAAAATCATGTTGTATGTACTGGCATCATATTTTGATAATAACTTACAAAACTCTCACAAGGTTACTTTTAAATTTCTCCTGTATGGTACAATTCTAAGATTCAATTTCAAATTTTGTTTATAAAATATTGCTATGAAAAGGATATAAAAATGTTAAATAATGATTTCTTAGATGATGAAGGAACTTTTCTATCAAAAATGATGTTTGAAAACAAAGGACTATATTTGGTATGATTAAATATCTGCCCCCAATTTTAACCAATTTTAAAACAGTATCGTATAAAAACTTCAAATCTTCATAAATCATTGCACAGAGGATGCCTATCACTTTAATCTTGATTTTAGTCATTGTTGCTTATTCGTTCTTTATCTATGACGTCACCTAAATGACCCAATTCCCGCAATTTTGCAAACAAATGAAAATATTATGCATTCGCAAGTATAGAGCGCAGGTCTGCTCAAGTACAATTTTAACATACCGGTATGTTTTTCTTCATATAATTATACACATCATACTAAAAAATGGTACTTGAGCAAGCCTGCACTCGATGTTTCCCAAACAAAAAACCTTCGGAAAACACCCATATTTTGCTACAAAACATCAATTTTATCAAAATAAGACAATCTTCATGACGTCATTTCTATAAAATTACGTCACTATGGTGAAAACCTTTTACACATTTATTTTCAATATGATTTCAACTAACTTCCAGATTATTTTTAAAACCCGGCCTTTATAAAACATTAGTTTTGGGGGTGAAAACTGCATAATACTGCACATAGTCCTTTATCATTAATCATGTATGTACAATGTACAAAGCAATATACATGTAATTGCATTATTAGTGCCATTGTAAAGTTTTTAAGACTCTCTAGTTTCACTAAAGAACTGTATTGTTATACTTTCGGTCATCTTGTACCATTGTACTAAGCCATTGTTCTTTTATAAAAAATGTACCAATATTATTTTTAAAGATATTAACACTAAAGACAAAACTCCAATTTCTATTGTCAGATGGAACTCTGAAATATCTCTTAATGATTATATTTAGAAGAAACCACTAAGGATGTGTTCAAACTATGTTTTAATTTGACCACAGATTCTGCTGCTGAATGGTTTCAGAATAGGATTTTACACACAATTCTCCCAGTTAAGCTACTGGTACTGATAATGATTGCACCTTCTGCGGAAATTCTACTGAAACTATGGAACATATTTTTATTAGTTGTTCACATTCATTAGCTATGTTGAATCAGTTTAGTACTCACATATGTAAACAGTAATACTTTTTCTGAATCAGAAAGAATTGGTTTTAATAAATATATCAACTGTTTTTTTTTGAGATTGTCCTCTTCTAGACACAAACATAGTGGTTAATTTCCTAAATTTACATGCAAGAACTATTCATCTTTTACTGTACTAAACAAAACAAATTTTCTTGTTTATCTGGTTTATTATCTTACCTGGAAATGAAATATGAAATTGAAATATCTATATTTTTGAAAATTTCTGAAATAAAAAAAATTGATAAAAGATGGGCTTTGTGGAAAAATATTTTTCAAGAGTTACTCTGCTGAAAAACATTTAATACATTTTTATTATATAAGCTAGTTGTATCAACTTTATTGCTCAACTATTATATGTATATTCTGTTGTGAATGGATGAATGTATACATAAATGTCTTTGTGAAAAGTTATATAAAAAATGTATCAAATATATCCAAGCTTAATTTTTATTCAATCTCAGAGTGAAACTAAATAAAAGTGAGCCATCTCAGGGGGAAACTAAATAAGAATGAACCATCTCAGGGTGAAACAAAATAATAATGAACCATCTTAGGGTGAAACAAAATGTTTGTGCCCTATCTCAGGGTGAAACAAAAGAAGAGTGAGCCATCTCAGTGTAAAACAAAATAAGAGTGAACCACTTCAGGAGGAAACAAAATAGTAAACCATCTAAATGTGAAACAAAATAAGAGGGAACCATCTCAGAGTAAAACAGAATAAGAGTGAAACAAAATAAGACTGAGCCACCTCAGTGTAAAACAAAAGAAGAGTGGGTCATCTCAGGGTGAAACGAAATGAGAGTAAGCCATATCAGGGTGAAATAAAATAAGAGTGAGCCACCTCATGGGGAAACAAAATAGAAGTGAGACATCTCACAGCGAAACCAAATACAAAGAGCCATCTCGGGGAGAAAAAAAAAAGAGTGAGACATCTCAGGGTGAAACAAAATAAGAATAAGCCATCTCAGGATGAAACAAAAAGAAAAGTGAACCATCTCAGTGTAAAACAAAATAAGAGTGAGCTAAGTCAGTGTGAACAAAATAAGAGTAAGTCATCCCAGGGGAAACAAAATACGAGTGAGCCATCTTAGGGTGAAACAAAA
The DNA here is from genome assembly GCA_033439105.1 of Magallana nippona. Classification (NCBI taxonomy): domain Eukaryota; kingdom Metazoa; phylum Mollusca; class Bivalvia; order Ostreida; family Ostreidae; genus Magallana; species Magallana nippona. The sequence goes on along the minus strand of CM065924.1, from coordinate 13,727,469 downwards.
TAAAAATGAGCTATCTCAGGGTGAAACAAAACAAAAACTGAGCCATCTCAGGGGAAACAAATAAGTGTGAACCATCTCAGTGTGAAACATAATAAGAGTGAGTCATCTCAGGGGGAAACAAAATAGTAAACCATCTTAGGGTGAAACAAAATAAGAATGAGCCATCTCAGGGTGAAACAAAGTAGTAAACCCTCTTGGTGTAATACAAAATAAGAGTGAACCATCTTAGGGTGAAACAAAATAATAATAAACTATTTAAGATAAAACAAAATAAAAGTGAGCCATCTCAAGGTGAAAAATGAGAATAGTGAATTATCTCAGGGTGAAATTAAATATTAGTCACTATAAACCATCTCAGTGTGAAACAAAAAGGAGTGAGGCACCTCAGTGTGAAACAAAATAAAGATTGAACCCTCTCGGGGCAAGCCATGCATTAATTGTTGTAAAACATCCCGTTAGGATCTTCAATATAAGAATTTGGCAGACAATTTAGAATTCTGAGCAGCACAATGAGAAAAACCCATCACACAACATAATTATTTTACGTATAGCTATCACGATTAACTTTAAGCATCAGATAGTTTCTCTAATGCAAAGCAACATATACATGTAATTGCACAAAAACAACAAGCCATTCTACTTACTAAACATTCATGCTGTTTGTCTAATAAAACATTTACAATGGACTTTATGCTTATACAACTTCAAACAACTTAAATTGGTATAGCACAGTCATGATAGTGTTGTGATAGCTTGCTGGCAATGGCAGTTTTAATGAAATGGTGTTAATTACATTACATGTAATTTCACCATGTGTTAACCTCATGAACTTGTTGGATTTTATTTATTGATATTTACTTTGTTTTATTGCATTCAGATAGACATGTTCGTACATGTATGATATAAGGCACATTAACCAATAAATATAATGTATATTATGTTCCTAAGGAGAACTTGCAGTAATTTTATTTATCAAATGCTGAATTGTTCATCTTGGTATGTAGAATTGATCAGATGTGCTTTGTCAGTATCAGTAATCAGAATGAACCGGAATGAATGACATACAGATCTCTGGAGTTTTTTACCAGAAAGTTTCTTGAACATGCCTGTCCACTTTATTCGCGTGGGGAAAAACGCGCATCAGTTATGTAAAAATGTGATAGTGCAGTACGTGTTATGCTTTGTGACATTGTGATTGTAGGCTTAAAGACGTATAAAGTTATGAAGAGTCATCGTCTAAAGGTGTTTTTTTTAATAAATTAAATAAAAATGCTGCAAAATGCATGCATTTGATAAAAAACTTATTTGAGAAAATTTTGACATTGCTCATTATAAAATTAGTCTATATAATAATCAGAGAAGATATTTACATGATGTTAAATATTCAATGTTTCAGCTACTTGAACCTTATAAAGACAAATTTACAAAAATATATAAGGCAATACTGGAAGAACTGGAAGAGCATATTAATGCTAGTGATGACAGAAACTACTATGTATACTCAGGAACTGCAGTTTGTCCATCTCTCTTAACTTAATCAGTAACATTTACATTTCATGGAATGAGGGTTGGCAAAGGGGAACAAACAGCTCTTGTGAATTGTTTCAAACACATATTTATTACAATGGACATTCGACTTCAATATACACTATTAAAGTGTATGAATGTCAGAGCATGGAGATTGTTTGAAAACTCATAAAGGCAGAGAAATTGGCTCTGTGTATGCATTTACTGACAAAGACAGAGCAAATGGGCACTGTCTATGAATTCTACCCCTGACAAAGAAAATGGGCACTGTCTATAAATTCTACCCCTAACAAAGACAGAGAAAATGGGCACTGTCTATGTAATATACCCCTGACAAAGACAGAGAAAATCGGCACTCTCTATGAATTCTAACCCTGACAATCATGTGAACTTAGGTTCCAGATTGGGGGGGGGGGGGGGGGGGGGGGGTATGAATTGATTGACAATCATTTACCATGTTTTCTAGCCCCACAAATAAACCATGTGTTGTGAATGTCTACTAAAATTTCAAAAAGATTTATTGATGCATCCACCAAATCTACCACTGCCAGTATTCAATAAAAAGAAACTTATGTTTATAGAAGTAATAATACGCTATTCTTGAAAATTCAAAAATATGAATTAAAAACTGTTTTTTTGTTACTAAGATAGTAGAAGGAGTACAAGTTTTACCGCCTGCCATTTCGTAGTCGCTGAAAATTTCTGTTTTGATTAAAAGTGATGGAAACTTTTATCATTTTTGTGTTCCTTTACAGGATATGCTCTACTTTACTTTCATCTCTATGAAATCAACCCAGACAAGGGAGACCACTCATATCTACACAAGGCACTGGATTTTATCAAGGGACCCATTGATAACTTGAAGGAACAAAAAGTTGGCTTTCTCTGGAGGAGATTCTGGCCCCTATGCCTTCACTGTTGTCATATACTCAATTCTTGGTGATGCCCAAAACTCCCAAAAATATCTGAAGAAGTATGTGAAATCTACATTTATAATTTTATTTAATGTAAATGTAGTATAAGAAAATGTCATCTGAAAGAGATGATTTGATATATGTATAATTCATTATATAAAACTCATTTAAATGTAGGGATTTTTTAGGGGGGGGGGGGCTTTTTTGGTAATTTTACTATGTGATTTAACAAGTTTAACAATTTCCCCCAACCCCTCTAGATCAGCACATAAAATATGTGATGTGATGAATATATTTCCTACTTGCTTTACTTGGTATTATTTTAAACATTTAGATACTGGATTTAACTTTGGATCCAGGAAACTTTCTAGCCAGAGAACAGAAATGGAAGCATCCTTTGATGTTCTGTTACCAATAAAAGTACTACTTTGGGGCAAAACATGAAATGGCAGGCATCCTATATATGCTCTTGACAGTAAGTGTACATGTATACATTTTATATACAGTGGAATTTTCTGTTCATTTATGAAATATGTGCATGAAGGATATATGCATAGTTTTTGCACCATATATATATATATATATATAAATATATATTGACTGAAAGGTAATAAACTCCAATGATAAAAGAATTCAATTAATCTTACACTTTTTGCATTAATTATTTGTCACCATAGTAAGTCTTTTATGTAATATTCATAAATATATGTTAAAAAATATTATATATCATTATAATAAAGAAATATTTACATTGATGCCAGAAAAAAGATTGACTGAAAAATTATCCATTTTAAGGTGGCTGACTTTAATTTTCATTGCGCATGCTTTTGCACATTCCAGTAAAATACCATGCATGTATATATTGATACCTTTTTAAAAAATATGGCAGAATCAAATACATGTATAGTATATTCACACGATAAATCTGGAAAATATTGAATTGAGATCAATTCATAGTAATTTCATTCTTCCCATATTTATTGAAAATGTTATGGTTGTTGATGTAAAAACTGGTAAATGTTTGCCCTAACAAATTAAGGAGGATAACATATCTTCAGCTGTTCTGTATACTAAGGAGTCATGCTTTATGTTTGAGGTCAGGGAAGCCTCTCTGGAGAAGAAGAATGATGACCTTGTTAAGGGCACCGTGGACTACATGATGTCACTTTAGTTCTCCTCAGGGAATTGTCTGATGGCAATGTGTTGGGAAGTTAAAACTTTAAGATATAAAGGAGACAAAGTAGTTCAATGGTGTCACAGGGTCCCCGGCTGGATCTATATTATGTTTATTGAGGCATATAAGGTACAAAAGTACACTACGAGGGTCAATCAAAAAATACGAAGACAATTTGCCTGTCTATCATATATTTTTCATTAAAGTCATAACTAACAGATTAATTTATGCAACAACACTTATTTTATTGATATACAAAGTTTCATTCCATTTGATAAAAGGTATTTTTGTTACCCGATTTTAAAATCAACATGTATTTTCACCACGGTGCACAGTAACATTGAAAACATGACGTCAAGATGACGCACACACAGTTAATAGAAATATTCAATCTTTATATCACCCTGAGTCTTTTGTGCTTTTCACCATACAATTTAAATCAGCACTATATCAATTTGTTCACATTTGATAGAAAATCATAAGTTAGTTCCTCAAAGTTTTCTTATTTTTTACCGCATGTCTCTTCGTTTACAGTAAGAAAAACCCTGAACATCAGATGAAGTTGTTTATTCTTTTGATCAAATATTTACAGATATTCTACTCTCTTTCGTACTGTTTGATTTACAAAATACATTTACCACAACCCCCACAAAGTGTGTTTGAGTTAAACACATTGACAAATGTGCAAATAATTTTTGACTTATTTTTTCCACCATTGAGCTTTTTCACAGTTTTTATCAGTTTTTTCCCAAGTTAAATCCATACTGTTTATACTTTTCGTTTTGTCATGTAAACAAGGTTTGTGCCCTGTTTTTGTTTACATAGGTTCAATATACCAGTAAAAATCTTTTCAAGCTGATTTGTCTATCTTCTTATTCATTTGAAGCATAAATGAACAGTTCCTAATGTTTAACACATTCGTTTTAGGTCTAAATCTGGAATTTTCACTTCAACATTCAAAATGTAAACAAAAGCTTTGTTTACGTAGCAAAGAATTGCAAGCTCTGTAACTCACTTATAACTCAACAAATGACACTCCAATTTTAATTGTCTATTAAAAATGCCTTACTGAAGCATTGTAAACATTAAAATTGGAAAAATAATTTGGGACCAAAATCGTGACCATGCCCCTTAAAGGGGACTATATGTCTTTAGTTTCTGATATCTGTTCAACAAATCAATATATCCTGTCATTATTTGGTACATAGAATACCATGACAATTCTTAATTTTAGGTTTCAGTATTATTTGGTTTTAAGCCCAATTTATGGAGATATTGCTTTCAACATAATATTATTGTTTATTGTTGACAGAACAGAAAGTTTGACCGTGCACCGTGACCTCATTTTTGCAGGATTAGATTCTTAATAATTCTTAGAAATAAAGGAATATAATTATGAACTTTTTAAATTTCAAATTGTTTGAAACAAGTGCTAAATTATGTCTACTTCATTTAGTAATAATATGTCGCTATGGCAAAAGTCTTCGTATTTTTTTATTGACCCTTGTATTACAGTAACCGTTCTTGTGCATGTGTTGCTAATGCAGTTTCGTCATATTTTTTAGCTCACCTGAGCTTTTCTGATCACTTTTTGTCTGGCTTCCATCTGTCTGTCTGTCCGTCTGTCTGTCCGTAAACTTTTTACATTTTCGACCTCTTCTCCAGAACCACTGGGCCGATTTCAACCAAAGTTGGCACAAAGCATCCTTAGGTAAAGGGGATTCAAGTTTGTTAAAATGAAGGGCCATGCCCTCTTTCAAGGGGAGATAATTAAAAAATCATTGAAAATTTGTTGGTATTTTCAAAAATCTTCTTCTCAAAAACCATTTGGCCAGAAAAGCTGAAACTTGTGTGAAAGCATCCTCATGTAGTTTAGATTCAAATTTATACAAATCATAATCCCCAGTGGTAGGGTAGGGTCACAATGGTGGATCGAATTTTTACATACAAATATATTGAGTAAATCTTTAAAAATCTTCTTCTCTGAAAATAATAAGCTAAAAGCTATAAAGTGTGTGGAAGCATCCTCAGGTAGTATAGATTCAAGTTTGTTCAAATCATGATCCCCAGGGGAAGGGTGGGGCCATAACAAGGGGTTGAATTTTTACTTAGGAATACATAGAGTAAATCTTTAAAAATCTTCTTCTCTAAAACTGATCAGGCAGAAAAGCTGTAACTTGTGTGGAAGTATCCTCAGGTAGTGTAGATTCATTTTTGTTCAAATCATGATCCCCAATGGTAGGGTGGGGCCACAATGGGGGGTCAAATTTTTATAAAGAGTAAATCTTTCAAAATCTTTTTCTCTAAAACTGATCAGGCAGAAAAGCTGTAACTTGTGTGGAAGCATCCTCAGGTAGTGTATATTCATTTTTGTTCAAATCATGATCCCCCGTGGTAGGGTGGGGCCACAATGGGGGGGGGGGGGGGGGGGGGGGGGGGGTCAAATATTTATATAGAGTAAATCTTTAAAAATCTTCTTCTCTGAAACTAATCAGCCAGAAAAGCTGTTACTTATGTGGAAGCATCCTCAGGTAGTGTAAATTCAAATTTGTTCAAATCATGATCCCCGGGGTAAGGGTTGAATTTTTACATAGGAATATATAGAGTAAATCTTTAAAAATCTTCTTCTCTAAAACTAATCAGGCAGAAAAGCTGTAACTTGTGTGGAAGCATCCTCAGGTAGTGTAGATTCAAGTTTGTTCAAATTATGATCCCCAGTGGTAGGGTGGGGCCACAATGGGGGTTGAATTTTTACATAGGAATATATAGAGTAAAGCTTTAAAAATCTTCTTCTCTAAAACTAATCAGGCAGAAAAGCTGTAACTTATGTGGAAGCATCCTCAGGTAGTGTAGATTCATGTTTGTTCAAATTATGATCCCCAGTGGTAGGGTGGGGCCACAATGGGGGGTTGAATTTTTACATCGGAATATATAGAGAAAAATCTTTAAAAATCTTCTTCTCAGAAACCGATCAACCAGAAAAACTGAAACTTGTATGAAAGCATCTTCAGTTAGGGTAAATTCAAGTTTGATAAAATCATGATCCACAGGGGTAGGGTTAGGTCACAGTGGGGGGTCCAATTTTCACATCGGAAATTTAGAGAAAAATCTTTAAAAATCTTCTCAGAAACCAATCATGGGGGATTAATTCTGAAGTTGCATCAATTATTCATGGTATCATTTAAAAAAGAAATCGCACGGAAGACCTACTCGTAATGAGATCGTATCTAGTTATGTCTGTCGTTGCTCAGGTGAGCAATGTGGCCCATGGGCCTCTTGTTTAGATATATTTTCAATATAAAGGTTGTACTGCACAGTATAAATGTGTGTAACACAGGATAGACAAAACATAGTTTGCTGTATATGTAGCTATGGTGTCGATGTTGTCTTACAAGCACTTCATGAAAATTGATGTAATAAGTACTTTTACTAGAACCTTCATATAATCATGCCTAATATCATTTTGTTAGTGTTCCAATTCTGATCTTATTATCAATTATCTGATCTGATCGTACTTTACTTATGGCAAAATGTCCCTTTGTTAAGATTAATACATGCAGCCCTATCAAAAGCAAAATCCAATAATGTGATGAAATATATATATATTTTTCTGTCGTTGATATGAGAGATGTGTCCATTTGTTTTGCACTAATAACAACAACATCTGAATTTAGTAAAGACGCTATATTTGCAATCCAATGGATCAATATGATAGTTCATTTATCTTTAATCAATTTTGGTTTTCTCAAGGCAGCTTTGATCAAGCCAAATTTCCTTTCATTATTATGAATACATATTACAGTAATAATTATTAAAGTATATATCCCTTACTGTTCCCAGGTTATGGCAGGTAGACACAAATTAAACAGTTATTTGCCAATTAAATACTAGAATGGCAGAAAAATGTTAACTTTTAGGGTTTTCATGTATATTAGCTGCAAAGTAAATATATGGTATTCATTTTGACTGAAAAAAATATTGAAACATCAATTTTAGTGACTTTTGTTGATCACATGACAGTTATTTTAGAATATATAAATAGGTAATAAACATTGTGGAAGTCAATTAAGTTGTTTGAATCCCTCAAATTATCAAATGATAAAGAAGATTTATCCATTTTGATTTGTGCCCCCCCCCACCCCCCCCCCCCCCAAAAAAAAAAAAAATCCAATTTTTCAGTTCCTTTTTGGTAGGCTGACATACTCTGATCAGAGGTATTATATGTATGAATTTTTATGGATTTTTGAGATGGTTGACAGTATTTTATTGTCATTTTTCATGAATGTAAATTTTCCTAATGAAAAGCACATATTAAGTATTTTTTTTAAACTTTCGTTTTTAATCTAAAAATGTAGATGTACAAAATCATAAGTGGTTAATATAATAATATAGAATAATATATATTCTAATTATTATTCTATTAATGTTATTAAATAAATCCAAAGATCCAATAAATCCAAAGTTCTGATGTTTCAAGACAGAAACTGTCACAAAAGTCATAATTCCAGAAATAGGGGTGATTCCTATTGTTGTATTTCATTTGACCGCCAAGAAAGTGGCCAAGAAATTTCTATATGTTATAAAGCACATGCTAAGGTTGATATATAAAATTTTTAAGAAAACTTCACTGATTATTTTTTATGTGCTGTCACATTCTGTTCAATTTAGAATCAGAAACTCCAATTTGAAGTTTGATTTTATCAATATTTTTGTAAAACTATAATATTGCTATGTAAAAAGGCATATGTTTTTAAATTCATTTATGTTCTTAAAAGTAATGGATAAAATCAAATTAAATAATTATTTCAGAAAATTGAAATTGTCAAAATTAAAACCCCTCATAATCCCAGAAAAGGGGGGTAATTCATTTCAAAATATCTACCTTGCAAGGCAAGACAGGGACCGCATAAATAATTATTAATATGTTGTAGAGAACATCTTAATGTTGATGTGTAAAAAAAAAAAGCACAAAGATTCATTTACAAATAACTTATGGTGCAACCTCCTGATCCCCTTTAATTTGCATTAATGCAAAAAAAAAAGTACTGAATTGAATGAATTCAACACAATATTTTAAGAGGACTTGATGGTCATGACCATTTCTTGATTATGTTGATCTTCTTAAGAAGAAGAGCTTTGTATAAAGATATAGGAAAATATTCAAATTATAAAGCTTAAATGTATGAAATTTTTCTTTTATCAAAGATAGTTTAAAGCTTAAAAGATCATGTATAAAATTTTAAAGAATATCTGATCAATGATCATGGATAATTTGTTGACTACCTAACCTTATTAAATTTCACCTATTTTGTAGAGAAATCCCAATAACAACAACAAGACAGATACCTAGAAGCTGCCAAGCGGTGTGCAGAGGTGATATGGAAACGTGGGATCCTCCAGAATGGCTACGACTTGAGTGAGGGCACTGCAAGAAACGCCAACGCATTCCTAGCCATGTACAAACTAACAAAAAAAGAATCTCTATCTACACAGGACTATCAAGGTATGGATGCTATATATAAACAAGGCGTTTTTTGTATGATATCTTACTTTGTTCTATGAAAATAGAAATCGCTGTGCAAAATAATAGTATAACCATTTGATGAAACGTACTTCATGTTATGTACTATAATTGATGTAATTTCGTAATTTAGACAAACATTGAAAATGAACTCTACACTTTCTTCTGAAATGCCCCTTATAGATAACACTGTATGCATTACTGAATATTTTGATGAAACAATTTATATAACTTTGTAAATTTCCTTTACAGCATTAGGCTAACGCAGATCTAGATATGACAAACCAAATTTTCAAGCTTTTGATACACGTACGATCAGTCATTTGGCGTATTTCGAATCATTTTTTAGCAAAGTTTGTAACTGGCATGTTTATAATTGGTTTATTGGTATCAACAGAAAAGAATTATGTCAGTTAACAGATCTGCTTCACAAAAAAAATCTTTGACAAAGGAATTTTGACAGGTCTCCTTATGACACCACCACAAACAACGAAACATGAAACCGTCTTTGTAAATTTTGATTTTACTGGGTGGAAGTAAATGCAAACTTTACAACTTGACAACGTTGTAAATTTTGTATTTACTCCTTCTGGTAAATTCAAAATTTACAACATAATAAAACAGTTGAACAGAAATGAAATTTTAAACGGATTAGTTTGATTTATTTCCCTACAGTCTCAAAAAGTAAAGAAAGTATTCATTTAGTCCATATTTTTGATTACATTAAAGATAATAATAACCCTTATACATTGCCTGTACAAGCAGTATGTAGAAAAATTCAGAACACATACAGAGACCAGTACTCATGTTAATAACCTTCAATGTTTGTATTATTAGCTAATGTATAATTTATGTTTAAGCTAGAAATATTATGATACATGTAGTTTATTTCTAATGTACAATAAATATGTAATATTGTAGCATTTGTAGTAATATGTCCATTATAACTAACAATTTAATGTATAGATCAAATCAAAACTGTGAAAGTATATAATATTATATATATCTACTATATATAGTCCTATGTGTTTACTCTGATATATGTGAAAATACTACTATAAGAAAAACTTAAGAAGAAATACATTAACATGTAATTTAGTTATAAAAAAAATTATTATATTTTATAACTATATAAAATATGAAATAAAAATTGTATGGATTTTAATGAATTTTTATAAAAATATTTTCTAAACTTTGATAGTTCTAACCTTGTCTCTTAATGTTTGTAGTTATTAAAAAAGGATTTTGTTATAATCTGCAGTTGTTACAGTTTGTGTTATAATCTCCGGTAATGTTGCAGTTTGTGTTATAATCTCTGGTAATGTTGCATATTGTCTAGTAATCTCTGGTAATGTTGCATATTGTCTGATAATCTCCGGTAATAATACAGTGTGTGTTATAAAATTGCAGAAATGTTGCAGTTTGTTATCATCTGCTGTAATGATGTAGTTTGTGTTACAATCTCGGATAATGTTGCAGTTTGTGTTATAATCTCCGGTAATGTTGCAGTTTGTGTTAAAACCTTTGGTAATATTGCAGTTTGTGTTATAATCTCTGGTAATGTTGCAGTTTGTAATAATCTCAGGACATTGATGGTAACCTAACAACAAAACTTTATGATATAAACGCGATGACTTCAATATTTCTATAGTCAACTTTCCTTATGTAGCAATATACCTTCATCACCTGCATATGGTGTTTTTGTCTCTCAGTTAATTCGATACGCAAGGGCATGCTCTTCGTATGAACAGTTTCTAAGGCGAGGCAAGCTACTGACAAACAAGTTGATAAAACAGGACTATCAACAGGCTCGTTTGAAGTCATCTTTTCGTAAGTTCTATGGTCGATACAACGACCTTGTCAGCAAATACAATCATCCACTGGGTCGCATGTTGACTGACATTTTTCAAACTAATTGTTAGACCATAATTTATTACCGAATTGTCTACGGACTTTTCCGTTTTTTCCCGATTACGACAAAGAGCACACGGCGGGTGTGACCGGTCAGCAGAGGATGCTCACTCCTCCTAGGCACCTGATCCTACCTCTATCTTTTTGGATGTCCGTGTTGCTCTGCTTTGAATTTGTATTTCGTTTTATGGATTTTTGAAATGGTTAACGGTTTGTTATTGTCATTTTTTCATTATAATCTCTGGAAAAGATGCTGTTTGTTATAATCTCCGGTAATGTTGCAGATTGTATTATAATCTCCGGTAATATTGCAGTTTGTGTTATAATTTGGTAATGTTGAATTTGTTATAATCTTCAGATATGTTGCAGATTGTCTTATAATCTCCGGTAATAATGTAATTTGTGTAAATCTCGGGTAATGTTGCAGTTTGTTATACTCTCCGGTAATGTTACAGTTCGTGTTGTATGATCTGGTAATGTTGCACTTTGTCTTATAACCTCCGGTTATGTTAGGGTTTGTATTATGATTTCCGGTAATGTTATAGTTTTTTTTTTATCCGGTAATAATGCAGTTTGTGTTATAATCCCCGGTTATATTTCGCAGTTTGTTTTAATCTCCCGTAATGCTGCAGTTTGTCTTAATAATGTTGCACTTTATGCAATGACCTCTGGTAATGTTGCAGTTTGTATTATAATCCGAGGTAATGTTACAGTTTGTTAAAATCTCCAGTAATATTACAGTTTGTGGTATAATCTGCGGAAATGTTGCAGTTTGTGCTAAATTTTATGTTAAAATCTCCGGTAATGTTGCAGTTTGTGTTATAATCTCCGGTAATGTTGCAGTTTGTGTTATAATCTCCGGTAATATTGCAGTTTGTGTTATAATCTCCGGTTATGTTAGAGTTTGTGTTATAATATCTGGTAATGCGGCAGTTTATGTTAAAGGGACCTAGACACGGTTTGGGATCAAATTTTTATGTTTTATATTTATGTATAAAATTGTTTACTTTAAATTTGTATATTTGTATAAATTGTTTACTACATAATTCGAATTTTAGAAGTCAAGTTACAAGCGAGATACAAAGTAAGAAGCCATTGTTATGTAAACAAAGCTCAAGTCTCATATTTGTTTACAAATAATGCAAAGTAAAGAAATAATCATTTCGTTGACAAAATACTAGTAACTTGACAAATAAGATAAACTGATTCAATGTGTTTATAAATGATTTTATCAACAACAAAAAACAACACTAGATTGAATCTTATACCAATGCAACAAATATGTAAACAATAACAAGACTCGAGCTTTGTTTACAAAACAAAGAATTCTAACCTACGTATCTTGCTTATTACTCAATATTTGACTTTTAAATTTTGTCAAAGCATTAAAAACATCCATATTGACCATTCTATTCAAAATGGAAAAATAAAATTTGAAAAAATCTGAGCTCAAATCGTGTCCAAGTCCCTTTAATCTCCGGTTATGTTGCAGTTTGTGTTATAATAGAGAATTTTAGCAAACCAACGGGTACGCATGCGTGTCCGTGTTGAAAGGTAAATATCTGCATTACGTCATCAGTTTGTGTAATAACGAATTTCTACACGTATGTGCCCGAATAAACATACATATAAATTGCCAAGTACCCGTAAGGTCGAACTTGTAGCTTCTGTTTCACTGTTGGTTATTTATTTTAAAAAATATGATTAGTTTTCTTAAGGCTGAATATTTAGTACGAATACTGATACCAACAAACAAATTTTCATTAAAATTCAATATGTAATTGGAGTTTTAATACACGTATCTCTTCCTCCAAAAATGCGACGGCTCTGTTATTTTATTCATCTGTGATAAATAAAATCAGATTAGTAGGAGAGAATATCTAGAATTACGTTTAAAACATTTACACGTACAGGTACACGTTACAACTGCTAAACAAGAAAAGTTATGTGAACTGGTACGTGTAGTTCTAATTTGTCACATACACGTACAAGTACGCGTACCCGTTGGTCTGCTAAACCTCTCTTATCTCCGGTTATGTTGCAGTTTGTATTATAATCTCCGGTTATGTTGCAGTTTGCAGAATGGTGCTGTGACTATGGTAAACATGAATGTCCAAGTCCTGATTTCCCATGCTCCCTTTTTGAAGGTTAGTAAAACATCCATAAGTATATCTCTTTTTATGGTGAATGTCTGATGCTATATGCTACGGTTATCAGGTACTTTAAACCAAAAAAAAAAGAATTGGTCAAACCATTAGAATAGAATTACATGTACCATGGTTTCAAGATGTTTTACAGTGAATACAATGATTGTGCATGAATGATAGTATTTGTCATATTTCAAATAACATCATAATTATTTAATATTAATATATACTTACATGATTGTACTCTTTTTCTTTTATCTCTGTTTATAAATGCCTTTCCAGGTTTGGCTGGAGCTATATATTTTTTGTCTGATATCCTCAATCCGGAAACCGCATGTTTCCCAGCTTTTGAACTCACGTGAACAGACATAACCAGACAACTGCCATGGAATATCCCTTATTCTCTGCGTCAGGAGTAAAAGTCTCACACAGGTATTGACGTTTATCAAAGTACTTGTATAGACTTGGCCAATCAAAACCGCAGTTTAATCACGTTGGTACAAAGACACTTGAATTCAGAACACAATTCTTTTGATTTGAGTTTATCTACTACAAAGTTGTAGAATTTGTAATATTTTTACAAGTGCATTGAACATCATTTTTTGTATTATGTCCTATAATAAATATTTTACATTCTGCATTGCTGCTGTGGTTTTCTCTCAAGGATTAACTAATACCTATACTCTGTCCCAAGATATCCTGGATTCACATTTTGCTTAATCTCTCGATATTTATAAATACCTCAGGGTTCAAGATTTCTCCGTTGAAACGACCCTTTAGCTTATCAGGTTTCAATGCACGGCCAAAAATGTGATGTCAACGGGGATTTTGTATTGCAGCAGACCCGGATGATAACGTTGAAAAATTGCGCGAAGTATTCCGAGTGACTTCCGAATGGAGAAAAGATGTCAACATTCCCCATTATAAATCTCCGTAAGAAATCTGTTTTCGTTCCTGTGAATTTTTCAGAGTGAAAAATGTTAATGTGTCAATGAAGATATCTTGGAAATTTTTTCTTTCATCGATTTCAATTGCACTTCTTTCACAGGTATGTGTATTTTTATTCCAAATCGGCCAAATGTGCTGCATAAATATCTTGGGACAGACTATAATGATTGTTTGCATGTACACAAGTCCATCGGTCAGTGCACATTCAGTGAAAAAACCATATAATCAAAAACCCGTAGTGTGTGTGTTTGTTTTTCTTTTACCTGGGCCAGTCCTGGCTGTAGGCATGAATATCGCCAATGTTACTATAAATAGCACAGCTTAAAAAATAAACAAAAAAACGAACATCGTCAAAGTAAAAGTTTCCGCTATACCAAACAGAAAGCCATGTTTTGTCAAATGTATTGGTTTTTTTTAATGAGAATAAATTTAGCAATTTTAAAGCGATTTTAAACATTCAAAACCACTCTAGTTTGATTTGAATTTTATGTCAAACACTTCGGTATATAATCTGTATATAAGAACCCATCTAACGTGACAAAAACGTTGTCCACGAACTTTTTGGACAGCCTTCGTACTGCTATAACCATAATCAGCTTTTCAACATTCAATTAGCCCTCTGATATATCATGTAATATGTTTGTCCTGTTGTTCAGTTATTAAATGATATTATTTTAAAGGCTCTACTAGAGTTAACTCACTAGTCAGCAACATCTTTCAACTGTACATGTACATGTCTGAGAATTTCATGTACAATCGACACAAGATGTAAGAGAAACCTTGCAGTCTTTCTATAGAGATATTTCATTCGCGATTTCTTAAGGTTTGACACATTATCAGGCCAAGAATTGCCATTCATCTTTATTACTAATTAATGTTAAAATTTACCTGTTACAAATACATGATAAACTGAGAATCCCGAAAGTATAGGAACCCTTATCAAGTCCAATGCTCCATAGACATAATTCTTTAAAATCCTGCTAGTACCGTCTTTTTGAAATGTATAACTACTAATTTTATTCTTAAATACTCAAACATAATTTTTTAGATGAAAAAAAAAATTACTTTGATTTTTAGAACAGTATAAATTTTAAGAATATGCAATAACATATCTAGATTCGAAGGAAAAGTAATATGCAGAATATATATATATGCTAATGTGAGTTAAGCCAACAAACAATACACAAAACAATAATGGCAATGTCAATGAGAAATCCGTTATGATGGATTTACACGTGATTTGTCTTGGACAAGAGAACTGTCAATTTAGATTCAAGATGTCTAATCTCAGCGTCACTCATGAAGGAATCTCATGGTTATTGTTTATGACAAGTAGAATTGTGCCAACACCTTTTGCAATCTTTGATCACGTAGATTTGCTTTTAAGACGCATATTGTCTTTTATATGATAAAGGAAGCCTCCATTGAATGTTTCAGATTTTGTTGTAACAACATGTACAGCGATCAAGAAAATCAAACTTAAGGAGGCTGGGTGGTCAACAAATTAACCATCAGATCTATCTTAAATTTTCAGAAATGATCTTTAAAGCTATAAACTTTTATTTGGTAAAGAAAATTTTCAATATTTTAGCTTTAAAATTTGAATATTTTCTTATATCTTTAGATAGAGCTCTTCTTTTTTAGGAGATCAATATATTCTAAAAATGGTCACGACCATTTAGCCATCTAAAATGTCCACTACATCTAAATGATTTCTGTTTAACTTATTAGAATTGTAATAAGATTGTCAAAGAATTGTAATAAGATTGTCAATGAAATAAACCAACTCCAATTATACATACCGATCGAGATTCGAATTATTTCCCTTTCTACGAAAAATTCAAGTGAGGCAAATAATTATGCAGTATGTAAAATCTGACGTATATTCATTTGGTTATAATTCTGTTGGTTATTTAATTGATTGCATAGTACATATATGATAACAATAACAAAACCAGGTATTTACCAGCAAATCTTTAAAGTCTGTTGCCAGTAAAGATAACAAATGAGCAGCTACTGGAGCAATACTATGCAGGAAACAACAGCCCTCCAGATATAAAAAAGAAAGAAAAAGAACATGACAATAGATTGGTGAAAACCCCAAAACAGTATAACCAGAGAGGCATTGGACTGGAACCCACAAGGTCATAAAAAAACAAGGGAGACCACTGCACAGTTGGAAAAGAACAAGGTTGAAAGAACTTGAAATTATTGGGAAGACCAGGAATGAGGCAAAAAGAACAGCCCAAAACGGAGTAAGATGGAGAGCGACTGTAGTAGGCCTATGCTCCTCCAGAAGGAACGACGAGAACTAAGTCATGTAGTTACATGTTTTTACACGTATGACAGAGTAATACATGTATACACAGTGCCTAAGACAGAATTTACACATAAAATTCTGTAAGGATGGTTTAATCTGTTGTGTTAATAGTGATATTAAATCAAATTATAACCAGCATATAAATTCATGATATTTGACGCCGTAATCCGATTTTATTGCGGTAGTTTTTAAGTGAAAAGTGACAACTTAACGGTCTTCCCAGATTTAAAAAATATGACCACTTGTCATAGTTATCAAAAAGTATACCAAATGGTCGAAAAAGCGTGAAAGCGAAATTACATTACATAAATGTGTATCTTAATCAAATGCTTGTTATGTTTATTACCATAATTATCAGAGTGGCTTTAAATTCAGACTTAAACTGTGTAAGGAGACATAAAAACGTGTCAAATACAAAGTCAGTACCCAAGAATGTCGAGAAGCTTACAGCTGAAGTCTCGCCTCACCCGATTAAGCTTACTGATAGCGAGTTTTTCAGTTGTTTTGTCTTCGTTTGAACGCGTATTTTACCCTTTCCGTTTATTTGCATGCTTGATGTAATGGAGTCCGTTATATGCGGTCAAAAGTTTTCAAGTATTTTCAAAACCCGGAACGGAACCACAGGAACCTAGTGTCCGATTTCCTCAGTACCTGTAATGTCCGTTAGACCAGAGTCACAGTCTTTGAAAAAGATAACAAAAACCGTTCTGTCAGTTTATTATGCTTTTTGCATTTGAATATATTGTTTATTACCCAAACGGTTTAATCTTTAGGTTGATTACTTCTTGGACGACACTCTGGTTATCGCACGGTTGATAACTTGGTTCTCTTAGAATCTGATTGCGAAGACCTCTAACATCGGTAAGGTTGACAATCATAAACAGATACATTTATAAGCCATGTTTCCCCCCGTCGGAAGTCCGTTAGTGTAATTCGGAGAGGTATATCTGGGACATTTACGAGATATGGAAGTTTATTCTTATTTAACCTGCTTTCGTTGTAGTATTTTAGTTTTTTTTCTTTAAAAATTTAGACATTCTATTTCATTCTATTGAAAGAGAGAGTTAACTCTAAAATGAAAAAGAACGTATATTTTGCTCTTCCCAGCAATAAATTAAAGCAAAAGGACCTCTGTATTACTTAAACAACAACATTCCCACAATTACATCTTCATCCCCAGAAAAAAATAAATAAATTGATGTTGTTAACAACCATCAAATTGTCATTAGACACTGTGTGCGCCCACGCGCTTTTGTATGTGATTTATAAAAATGATTACTTCACATCTGTTAATTGATATTAAGTTTTAGGTTCTGGAAAGTCCAAGATTGCTCAGTGCATTAAGAACCGATTTCATTTATGGGTATTCATACACATGTACCCAAATTTAGACTGGAATAAAAAAAACAAATCAGAAACGGACAAGTTCGTGAAGTATGTTGGATGTAAGTACGTGGCGTTAGTATTTTTATTATTGATAAGTGATTAATAATTGCGATAACTACTCATAATATCATCACCTAGTTATCACTATTAACGGCTGCCACCTCTGACGACAAGCTCTCCTCACCTGTATTGTGTTTACCAATCGTCGCAGAGTCGGTGCGTAGTAGCAGAGGCTGAGGAATCAACAGGAGTCGCGTGTCTATTTATTGAGACTTGGCTTTGAAAACTCGCTCTGGATTTACACTGTAAGGACTTGGACACATCTTGAGACAGGTAAGGTTACAGCAAAGAAACTTTAAATTAATTAAAAATAAATTAGATATTTGCAACCTATATGCTATTGGTTGTCGACTTAAATCAATCTAGTAACTGTACCGAGAGTACTAGTAAGAAAATGATTTATCTATTGAATCAGTTTATAAACGCCCTCATCTAAATAAAAATAAATAGTATCAATACTACTGTGATTTAACATTGATTAGCGTAAAATCTAAACAATTTACAGTTTATTTTAATCTTACTTACAAAAACGATCAAATCAATTAATGCACGCTGGGGAACTCGATTATTTGGTTGATATAAGCGTACTGTCGTTTACAAAAAAATAGATTATTGGGAGTCAGAACTTCACATTTGATTCCCAATAATCTAAATTTGAACATGACACTAGAATGAGAAAGACGTGTATAATTATTCATGTATACATCGTTCATTTCTGCATAAGAGCTAATATTTCTGTTACTGTATTTTTGGAACAATCCTCTTACTGAAAGAAACTTTTTTCGCAATACACCTACATTTATTTTGGCATTGTAATTCATTATAGTGGATTTTGTAAACATAACCAAAACGACAAAAATATTTCATTTTCTATCTAATAAATAGAAAAGAAGAAGAAAAAATATAATGAAGAAAATCAAGTGAGATGAAATATAAGTATTAATAAATCTTTAGTAATTTGAATCGAGAAAAAAGACTTATCAAAAGAATATTTTCCCTACTAAATACTAACCTACTACATTCATGACGTATAGAAGAACTTTCATCGCAGTAATTTTATCTTCGGCTTCTAACTAGTCAAGTAACCTTGTATTATCTTACGTATATGATTCAAGTGTATTTTACCATTAATCAATGGTCATAATCGTTCACTCTGGTGTCTAAGACTGACTGGATCTGTATTTTTTTTCCTGTTACCGAAGAAATAAATTTTCATTAATTGATACTTATGTTTTGAACAACTCTAATGTTCTTGATGACTTTTAATCAACATTCAATCAACGCTGGGTATCCTGAAAACCTGGTCTGAATCTATCTTAAAAGCCTTTTACGAGGACAAACTAATTTAATATAAAGAATCGTGTTGTAAATTATTCAAGATAAGAGGATTAACCGTATTAGAATACGTAATCTTCAACGTCTATGTAAATGAACTGTTTTAACCCAAAGGAAAGCTTTTGAACAATCTGTTTTTGGTTTCCATAGTTATGCTTGTGATTTAAGTTCAAGTATATGTAGAAGGGTATTTATTGGATATATGCCCATTACAGTTCTTAACGCCCCCCCCCCCCCCCTCCCGATAGTTTGAGACCCTATCCTGCTTAAAACACTTGGATCAAATTTGATTAGTTGTTGATTTGCCTGAGACAGTCAGAATTTCGGTGAAGAATATTAGTACTGCAACTGGTATTAAGTGTATAGTCATATCCAAATAAAAAGCCTTACACTGGGTTTGAACTAGATTTGTTTTTGTTAATAGGAATATGAACAATCGATTTCTTCAGAAATGGAGAATACATTTTCCATGCATGTAATCATTAAACAATTAAAAAAGCTCGTATTAATTTTGATTAACTAAACAAAGTACACGTATATCATAAAAATAACAGGGGACAAGACTTGTATATTTTTATCATGATAACTCCTTTGAGTTTAGGCTTTTTATATTCTAATCCACTGAAAAGATGAGGATGTTAAATTATATTCATGCCTTTTGATTTGTATCCATTGAACGTTATATCATATGTGTGTTGCATGTATGGTTTCCTTCGTGGATTATATTGATTCAATTATCTAAATTCTACAGGACAATAATGAGAACTGAGACGTGTGTCACGTGGGTGATTTGTAGTTTCTGTCTAATCACCTTGTCTGTTTGCCGACCAGTCAAAGACGTCGAAGAAGCTTTTGCATCAGAAAATGAGGTATTAAAAAAAATGAAATATTTTTGTAAAAATAGTATAAATTGCACTTTTTATTTTGTATTTTTGTGACTTTGATTATGTCCGTTAAAGAAATAATCCACAAATAAGTATTCTAGACATATATCGCCTCTAATAAAAATTTTAAATTAAAGATATAATCCATCACTTTTTTGGGGGCAATGAAAAGAGCAATGGATGTTATATTTTAGGAACGTCTTCTGTTAGCAGCCAAACTTTTACGACAGATGCAAGAGATGCAGCATGGCTTACGATATTATCCCATAATCCACACACACAAAAGAAACCTAGGAACTGTTGATTCCTTGTACAATTTACCAGATCTCCTCTACAGAGGGAAAAGATAGGCGATCAAAATACCTTAGGTAAGAACAGACTTTTGCACTTCAGCTCTTCATGAATAGAGTCTAATGGGCACATGAAGGTTACCTTAAGTCTAGGACTGTGCTCAAGCAGGATTTAAGTAAATTCATAGATACGGAATCGTGCTTAGCGAAGACAAGTTAAGCAAAACGTAGGCGGCCGTTAAAGGCTGTCTTTAGGAAGTATTTTATACATAATTATGCATTTTATACAGTTATTAATCCCGGTATTGGGATATCTATGTAATATGTTTTCACATTACACAAAAATATAAGCATTCAATTTAAAAGTTAAACAGGTTTTTAATACTTAATACCCGTAAAAAGCTATAAAATTTACAAGGAGGAATTTCAAAGTATGTATTAATTGATTTCTTTGTTAAAGGGTTAATTTGCTAGTCTTGTTTACATTGTTTTGAATATATATAGTTTGATACACAAACGAAATGTCTGTTAGCACCAAAGGAGCACCTATCTATAAAATGTGTTTGATACATGCATCATTTGTGGAATCTTAGGTTGAATTAAAAATAAAGGCCCATTGTTTTGTACTTTTTGTGTGCTAGTGAAGATTTAAAAATGGCTACGTTTTATATACTGTGTTTGTGCATTGTCAAAACGAGACGAGCCAAATAAACATCCGTCAAAACAAATCGCAAACTATGTCCCCTCGCATCAATCCTTTGAGTCACGTCTTTTACTTATTGACAATGATAAAACTACAAGGCACTTCAAGATACTATTTTTTAAGCGAAAGATTAAGTCATAATAATCAAAGTACCTATAGTATCTGAAACTTTGGTTTTTTATTTGTAAATGTACATATTTTGTTAGAATAACTTAAGGTCGACGAAAGAGGTCAATAATTGTCTTCTTATGTTTCACAACTTTTTTGGTGGTGAGGGGGGGGGGGGGGTCAAAAACCCGTTTTTCTTTATTTTCTTTATTTTCAGACATCTTTTGGTTATATAAAATTATACGTAAAATTATGCCTTGGCATAGATTTAATTAAACATGATAGTTATTCGTATTGCCACAATGTAGTACGTGTACAACAACATGAATATAAAAAAAAAACCAATGACCTATACCCACAGATCATAGTGAAATCTTGTATTATTTAAATAACCAACTTTGTCAGAGACTAATGGACCTTGTGAACAACAAGAAGAACAACTTTTTTTAATTAGGTGGGGAAAATATTATGTTTGATTTATTGAGAATCGTGAAAAATAATTCACGGAAGTAAAGTCAGACCCCCTAATTCCATTGTGTAAGCGATTTCCAAAATAATCTGATTTTAATCAAACATCACACTGGCGATAATATTTTCTATGGACGAACACGATCATGGCTTTCTGTTTTCATATATGAACTGATACAATGAGTGCGGTAATATTGCACTTTCTAAAAAGAACTATTTCGAGGTCTGTTAAGTCAACATTGGGCTGACTTGCATCGTAGTAGCAACATGTATTACTTGTATATCCAGACCAATTTATGCAATGAACCTTCAAAAAGTAACCTCTATCAAAATTAGCAAAAAGAAAGCTATGAAAAGTTGTTCATATTTATAAAATACATCTGGTAATTTTCGCTAAATTCACATTTCGATGATTGCAAGAATTAACCTAGTAGTGTAATGAATTGGAGGACTTTTCGTTTGGTTTGAAGACACCCGGTGATGTCTTATCATAGCATTGTCGACATTATTTGTATGCATATACTATAAATTTAGCCTGAAACAGTACGTATGCGCCTTTAATATTAATGAATTTGATATGCCTTGTGTACATAAGTACCAAAATTAAGCAATTGCGCTGTAAGAATTTTTAAAAAATGACGTTAAAGAATAAACATTGAGGTGTAGTGACTGAAAGCAAAACAATAAGTCTGATCCTGTCCTCTATTGATTAATATGTCAATATTTACAAACATTTTACAATAAACAACTACTTTCAGTAATTTACTTCTAATCAAACAAACTCACGTTATTATGTTTTATGGGGCACTGCAAAAAAAGTAATGGATAAATGCATTTGTATAGGTTAATCAAATCGTATTTATCTGGATACAAAGTAATATAAAATCAAGATTATATTGGTATAATCGTAGCCTTCATAAATTAATACAAACAAACAACATAATTAGATAACAAGCTATGCTTGTAAATCATGATTTTACTTACTTAAGACGAAGATATATGTAACATTTAAAGGTCACATTTACAATGTCCTTGTTCATTAAACAGTCTCTTTTTGCGGAAATACATTTCCTTTCATATTTCATGATGCTTTAGCAAAAATTTAGATTCTTGACAATCTATATCGGTACATTTGATTATCAAGAATCTAAAGTTTTGCATGACAATACGTAAATCTACTTCAGTGTTTTAATCAGCTGTAAGCTTTCTTAGAGCGATAACAGGTTGAAAATGTTATTATATGTTTCATTTAAAAAAAGAGAGATACATGTTATCTAGATATGAGCTAAATAAATTGCAGTTGTATATGAAACAGTGGCGGATTCAAGGAGGGGGGGGGGGAGCGTGGAAATATTTATCATATTTCTGCAAGACATGGTTTTGATGGGATTGCTGCAGGACTTAAATCTACAAACCTTTAAAATCGTAAACAATTGTTTTACTTTTAAGTATACTCACGAGAAGAAATATCACAAAAGTCTAAATTTGAAGACTTCATTTTTATCCTACAAAATCTCTAGAATCCGGGAGCTTCCGGGGGTTTCGCCCCTGGACTCCCATAAAAATAAAAGGAAATGTTTCTTTACATTTCTCCAAGGCAGAGGTTTTTGATGGGATTACTGCAGGTCTTAAATTTCCAAACCTTTAAAAATTGTAAGGCCTAAAAAATAGTTGTCTGTTTAGGGTAACACTGATGAAAATATTAAGTTAGGTAGGTAGGGATTTGTATGTTATCACATTTTTTTCTGCATGCGGGCATATTTAAAAACAGGTTTTTAATGGAAATAGTATGAAAATCATAGTCAGATGAAAAAAGACATCTAAAATGGTAGGATCGGGGCATTTTTGTAGGTTAGGTCGGGTTACCCTAAACACACAATATTTTTTTTGGGAATAAACAATTGTTTTACTTTCAAGTATACTCACGAGAAGAAATATCACAAAAGCCTAAATTTGAAGACTTCATTTTTACCCTACAAAATCTCTAGAACCCAGGACTTCCACCAGGGCTTTGCCCTGGACCCACTGGGGGCCCCTAGGCGGCCCCCAGACCCATTGCCTATAACTGGCGCCCCCTCTAACTTCAAATCCTGAATCCGCCCCTGTGAAATGAAGTCTTTTATTCCTCATGCTTATTTACCAATCGGAATAATGTTCTACAGGATCATATGAGCATTTAAAAAGTATCATCTTTTGGATGTACGGAACATAGTAAAATATAAATTAAATGTTAACAACTGTGTTATTTTAACATTATCATCGGTTTATTTTTTACTTCAGAAAAAAATGTTACGGATGAAGACGGATGAGACGACAGATGGATTTCTTGATTTTCAAAGTTTACTCAATAACCTTCGATGGCCATGTTATTTAATGAAGTGGAGATGATTCAACTGCTTTTTCACTTCTTTATTTTAGAAATACGGAGAATACATAAATGAATCGTCATACTAACATTGAAATATTTCGCTGTGCTTCATTTATGGAATTTGTAAA
Source organism: Magallana nippona (assembly GCA_033439105.1). Lineage (NCBI taxonomy): Eukaryota > Metazoa > Mollusca > Bivalvia > Ostreida > Ostreidae > Magallana > Magallana nippona. The sequence goes on along the minus strand of CM065924.1, from coordinate 13,703,277 downwards.
CGTTTAAAAATTTCTTTCAAAATGTTATGAATGCATTGTAATTGTATATGATATTTAACGTTACATTCTGTACTAATTATATGAAAGAAAATATGCATGATAAGTAATCCATTATATGACAAATCAAAAGTAAAAAATTGCAAAAATGCTTAATCTTCGAGTTCTCTTTAAACTTTTCGTGGAATGCTCAATTGATGGAAATATCTTAATCGAAAGTAAATGACCGATTCAAAGTTACAGAAACTGTTAACTTATTTGTCCTACTTAATGTTTGAGGGTATTTTTTTTTTTAAAGTTTATATATATTCGAGATAGAGTAGGACGTGTTATGTTTCAATGCATAATTCACATTTGTATTTTTTAGCTTGATTTGCATCAATGATATACATTGCAATCATAATCGACAGGGTTGCTATGACTGACTGAAACATTCAATTAAATTATATATTTCTTTGTTGGTTTTCTTTTTATTGTTTTGTTGATTTTTTCGGTTATCTATATTTTAGAACTCTTTCGATTGTCTCATGTTTAGGAGTAAATGTTTAATTTATCATGGCCACCAAAAAAAGCTTAATTAATTAACTTCTACGAAATATGTTTTGTTGATTTATATAGGGTTGCTATGGCAATATACTGAAACAATTAAGTTAGATATTTCTTTGTTGGTTTTGTTTTATTACTTTTGTTGATTGTTTTGGTTATTTATATGTCGCAGGGTCTTGTCAATAAATAACGCTGAATACTGATTTCAGCTACATAGCGGTTCTTTTATTTTGAGGATTATATCAAGCAATGAAACCTATTTGTACAAACACACTCACACTCGTTACAGTTACACAATTCATACGCAACATCGCACGATAATTTAGGATATTTGATAAAATGAATTAAAAGTAATTTACAATAAATATAATTAGATATTTCAATTACAAGGTAAACGGAAGCTTACCAGGTATCCAGAAATATGGTATTACAAAATATATGAAATATCTTGTACAGGTAAGGTAAAGGTACACTTCACTGTTTCTACCATGAAGATAAAAGTCGTGGGGTTGGGGAATTGGCAGGATTTACGGTATTTATAGTGAGTTAGTAAAGTCATGCATATTAATGAATTCAGTCGTAAAGTTCTATTGGTCAGCTTTAATCTAGTAGTAAACAATAAACATGTGGTCAACATACACCCGTAAACAAAATCCTCACGTGACTAACCAAATCTCATTCATACATTCACTCATTCACCTCTCATACACGCTCGATTGGCAATGCGCGCCAAATATAAATATGCAAAATAAAAACTTTGAAATAACAACTGCGACATATATTTCAGAAATACAATTCTAAACTCTTTCGATTGTCTTTTGATTAGGGGTAAATTGCCACCAAAAAACGTTTAATTAATCAACTTATACAAAATACGTTTTATTGATTTAGATACCAGATTGAAAGCAAATGACTTGCGAATAAGCAAAAAATGAAAAGATTTGTAACAATGCTCATAAACACTCACATGTTTTAATTGTTCAAAGATTAACATTTCATATGCCATATGTATCTGAAAATTAAATTCAAGATGGTCTTTGTTATAAAGAGATAATTGACAAAATCCTGTTTCTTTTCGCTATTATTTGATTTGAAACAACATGTTCTTGCTATCCAAGATTTGACACATTTATAACATGCACTTTTATTTATTACATAAGTTCACGTTTTAATTTATTTTGAGCTGAAAGGATCCACGTAAAAATAGATTTTTATGGCTGTGGCAAATAGAAAATTAACCTTAAATGTTTGAAAATAAGCAAGACCTTTTCAACCAGTGATTAAATAATTAAAAAAAAAACGCTTAGAGGATATCTATATTACATCTATATCTATATTACATTTGTAAGGTTTAGGCTGATATCGATCGGACTGACGGGCTAATAAAAGAGTTGTTTACATTTACCTGTTACAACGAGAGTCGTAAAACTTACTTCATTCTCTTTAAATATCAGAAGAAAATTGGCACTGGTATGATTTAAACTAATAGTAATGTTGATGCTGGCAAAAATTTATGGATTATGACAAGGCCAGCCTTAGTTTTTTCATAATATAAATGTTTGCTTACATCGTGCCATGTAATATATATTAATCACTGTCCACTTCGACTGTAATTTAAGTCCCATGATATATAATTTCTAATTTTGACACCGTCATTCAAACATTTACATTGTTATCTGTTAACCTTCACTGACAATGTTGAATAATGACACTACAGGATAATTTTGTAAACTAACCAAACAGGTATTTTATTCATGAGATAAAGAATGATATACGTACCCGAATTCCATATATATGTACATTTGGTTCTTTCAAAAAATCTCTTTTTTATTCAACATACCTTAATAGATCGAAGCTCAACAATTTACATGTTACACATAAAAAATTAAATGTAAACTGAGAAGACTGTTTTACTACACCGACAAGATAGCCGTGGCATGCTCTCTTTAATTTATTGTTAGCCTTTACATTAACACGAATAATCTGTTTTAAAGTACAAACTATTAAAATTCAATAAAAATGCATTGAACAAGACTTTTTTAAATTATTCAATCGGTTTATATAGTGTTCATAGTTTATATCTGTACCTAAAAGCAACGCATTATTATGTAAAATCATAGACATGTATTGATAATGTGTCATATGCATAAAAACTCGACCAATGAATTCTGTGATCTCAAACTAAACTGTCTCCCAGCAGTTACTGTCGTTATGATTATTCGTGTTCACCGTCATTTCCAGTGATTACTTCCCTAGTACTGCTGACAATCCACAGAGCAGAATGCAAGAATTTGCTCGACTTTTTAAGTAATTTACAACGCGTTCATTCGTGGGATATTTAAACCTACTTTTTTCCTTTATGACCAGATACTTTTGTTATTCAAACTTAGTCGACATTCATACGGCTGAAGGTGAATCGGCTGTTTCTTCATGCCTTAGTGGACGGTCTTTTAAACGGAAACTTCCAAAGGAATAAATATAATTGGAATAAGATGGCGAAAAATAATATCGTTTTTGCTTTGAGTATGATTTGGAGTATTGTCTCATGCATTTCTTGCAAATGTTTGCATCACGAGGAACAACTGGTGTACCAGTGGGTAGCTGTGAAATTCAAATGGCCGAATGATACGATGAAGCAGGAATACATCAACTCTGGAAAATACATTTTAGAAAATAACGCCATCAATGGAATAAAACTGTATAAAGATGACGTTTACTTGACAATTCCTAGGCTGAAGGATGGGGTCGCCGCATCGCTAGTAATGATTGATAAAAACGACAACAGCGAATCTCCGGTGGTTGATGCATATCCCAGCTGGGAAATGCATATTTTAGGAAACTGTAATACTCTACAATTAGTACAAAGCATGGAAATAGATCCGGAGAGCGGATTGATGTGGATTTTGGACACTGCTTACGTCCCAAGTTCATCAATAGAAGTGGCCAAAAGATGTCTCCCTAAGATCGTGGTATGGGACATTAATCAGAATAAAGAAGTCTACCGGTACGTTTTTTCTAAAGAAGTCATTCAGGACCCGTTTTATCTTAACGACCTCGTATTAGATTACGGCGGCCAGAAAGAGGTTGAATTCGTGTACATAAGTGACACCCTTGGAAGAAAAATGGTTGTTTATAACCACAAGAACAAAACATCATACACATTCGTTCATTCCAGTTTTGAAAGAAAAATGCAGTATGGAAACATTACCATTAATGGTGAAAGCGAAATGGTTCCATTGAGTGTTAACGGCATAGCAATGTCAGATGATTTCAAATACGTGTACTATTGTCCTCTTGCCTCATTGAGTTTGTACAGGGTCCCTACATCTGCCCTTCGAAATAAAGACGCCGATATGGACGCGGTGGTGGAAAGCCTCGGTAGCAAAGGGATTCAGTCAGACGGTCTATATTATGCCAGAGGAAGCTCACTATATTATTCCACCTTAGGACAAAATGGAATTTACCGTTGGAATACGTTGAAAAATACAAAAGAAGCCTTAGTTAAAAACACCACAATCGAATGGGTAGACTCTCTAGGAATGGACGGAAGGGGATACTTGTGGTTCACATCTAATGATTTACACAAGTATTTTAGAAACGGTACTATACCCGGCAAATCCAATTATTTTGTATGGAAAGTTTACGTTGGAGAAAAAGGATACTTAGATACCCCTAAGGGAGGTCCTGTTTTGGCTTGTAAAGAAACGGGATCTAAGTCAGCATCAATCGCTGAAAAGTGGGTTACAGTTGACTTTGAATGGCCAACATGCAAACAGCGAGAAAATGCACTAGCTTCGAACAATTACATTCCTGCAAATAATGAAATAAATGGAATAAGTGTTTTTAAGGATAAAATTTATCTAACAATTCCCAGAACCAAAAATGGAGTCGTTAGTACGGTTGGGATCTTAACCGAACACTCAATTCAACCTTACCCGTCACCTGCGATGAACACTATTGGCGACTGTAACGCTTTGCAATCTGTACAAAGCACGGAAATTGATGTTAACACGGGCTTCATTTGGATGTTGGACTCGCCATCTGGAAATTCATGCAAACCTAAACTAGTTGTACATGATTTAAACAAAAATACTGAAGTGTTCAGATACGTGTTTCCTGAGAGTATGTTGGGTCAGAAATATTTTCTTGAAGATATTGTTTTAGATTACATTCATCAAACCGTTGCTTTTGCATACATATCCGACTCTTTGGGCGGAAAACTCATCATTTTTGACGTCATTAGTAAATCCACTTGGAACATAATGCATCTATCAATGTCCCATGATACACAATTCGAAAATATAATGGTAGCAGGAATACAAACAAGTACTCATCAAAAGGGAATCAGAGGAATTGCTTTATCTCCAAACTTCAAATATTTGTATTATTCACCGCTAGCTGGCGTTAAACTATATCAGATCGAGACAACAGTTGTAAGAAGCAAGAACAGTACAACCACGGACATCAATACATCCGTCAGAGAAGTAGGAGATAAGGATTTTCCGACATCAGGGATGTACAGTACCAAGAACGGTCTCTACCTGACTGATTTGAGCACCGGCTCTATTGTAAAATATAGTTACTCGGCGAAAGGGAATCTAGTAAACGGCAGCAAAACGGAGGTGACAAAGAACTGCTTAAGCCAGTGGCTAGACAGTCCAACTGTTGATGCAAATGAAAACCTTTGGTTTACTTCACGCAATATCGAGCCTTTCTTTGGCAATTCTACTATGACCAAACATTTTAATTTCTTTTTATGGAAGCTAAACATCGGTCAAACCAATGACACCTCTGCCGGCACAATATTATCCAGCAGTGCGTATGTTTACTTGTTACAGTTTTGTTTGTTCATGATGCTTTATTACCACCAATAACTGCTTAACGATGAGGAATGATTAGAACGAATGCTTTTTAAACTTTATCCTTCGGTGAGATTTTTATGTTAACACAGCATTGCTTATGTATATATATGAATGTCGTGATTTTTAAATTTTTTAACAAGATAAATTGCAGTCAATAACACGCAATGGGGCTTGTGTACAGAAGAATGGTCTGTGTATCACTTGTACAGGATAGGTATAACGTATCGCGATAAATAAGTGTAGTGTATCGACGACATCCGACTCCTCCACGGCTTATTAACTTAAAAAGACAAATTCTTTACAACCAAAACCACGTGAGTGAATTTTTGTCATTGCTCTCATTCAATTTCTTGTTCGCAGATACAAAATTTAAACTATTATTAGGAAAAAAAAAATTCCAGACACGTTGATTGCCCCTTGATATCTGACGTATATGTAACGTGATATAAATTTAGTTTCATGGCGAACAATTAAAAATTACCCTTGAACTTGAACTCGATCTGGTAAATAATAATTGATGTCCTTTTAACTAGGTCGCCGATAAGCAGCTTTACAAATAATGTGTAAGACACGATAACAAGTGATCCGCACATTTCATTCAAGCATAGGGACAGTAAAAGACAGACAAAACATTTGTAGTAACAAAGACTGGATTTGTAAAACTGTATACCTATTTCTTAACAAACTTATCATACTATGAATACAGAAATTATATGTTTGTGAATATGTTACGTGTATCATTAAGGAGGCTCAGTGGTAAACAAATTAACCATCAGATCTACCTGAACTTTTTCGTTATGATTTGTTTACCTATAAACTATTTATTTAGTAAAGAAGAATCCTATATATTTTAGCTGTTTATTTGGGGTGTTTTTAAAATCTTTATAAAGAGCTCTTCATCTAAAGGAGATCAAGAAGGTCTAAAAATGGCCACGACCATCCATCCCTCTTAATACACCATTTGTCTAATGTTTGTAGATATCCATATCATAAAATTATGTGTAATACATTGTAACATTTTCTTGTATTGAATTAAATAATATTAACATCGTTGTATGTTTTTTAAATGAGTAATAAATAAACAGCTTACCAAGCATATAACCGGTGTTTCTATCCATCTCTATCTATCTATCTATTATTAATTTTTTTTTATATACTCCTTACTGGTTCAACATCAACAGCTGTGAATCGCTAAAAAACTTTTTTATGTCCTTCTTGTAATACAATAATTAATTTGTTGTTTGACAAAATTTTGGATATACAATTTCTTTCAAAGTTTATCTAAAATGTTGTTTCATGAGTAACTTTTGTTGCCTTGTCTCAGGAGTAACTTGGGTTGCCTTGTCTTAGGAGTAGCTTGGGTTGCCTTGTCTCAGGAGTAACTGGGGATGCCTTGTAGTTTTCCAAGAAGTTCTGCATTGTCATCAGCTTCCTGTGATAAAGAAAACTTAAGGTAGATTGATACAAATAGGGAAAACCGTGTGACCAAAGTAGATATCCTTTGGAAATAAGAATCTACAAAATACATGTAGCAAAGAGCTTTAAGTTATTGTAGAAAGAACTAAAATGATATTGCATCAGTACACGCAGCAATATTATGTGTTTTGGACTTTATAGAAGAAGGTTTGAATCTTAACTGCATTCTTTTAAGTGACTTTGACACGAATTTTAAACAAAATTTACTTTTCCTTTTTTTATTTATAAATTTGTTTA